>SIJG01000085.1:77772-174926 GCA_023374025.1 Heterodera schachtii | reverse complement strand
GAAGACAAATTCCAACTTTACAATCATTATCTAAATAGATTAAACATATAATTAAACGATAAACAAATTTAAGAATATCAGTTATCCCATAATTAATTATAATTATTTCAATTTCATTAAAGTTTTTAGTTTCTTTTAAACTAACAATACATGAACAGTAAGATAAAATAAGAAATTTTCTTAATACTACCTACCTTTTTCTTATATTCTTTATCTTTAGTAGATTCTTTAATCCTAACAATAATTTCATCGAAATCATAATAATCCAAGGGATCTTCATTATTGTAATCTTTCATTAAAGTCCAATTAAATAAATCAGTTTTAAAATCTTTTATTATAGGATTAAAAATATCTTTAGAAACGAAGGGTTTAGTTTCATATGTAAAATGTTTATTAGAATCTATAAGTAATTCACGTTTAGGTCTTATAAAAGGATTTAAAGTTTTAAAAATAATTCTATCTCTTAATTAAAACCCTTCTTAGACATATTTTTATTATAATTGGTAATAAACTTAGAATTTCCCCCTTTCTTAATTTATTTAATATCTCTAAATTAATTGATGATACATCTTTGATACCCTTAACCTTTTTAAGATTTAAATTGGGATCATCATGACATAACATATAGAATTTTGGACCAATAAAAACTGATTTTTTATTATATTTTCTACAAGTTCAATTAATTTCAACATCATTAAAATTAGATAATATTTTAATTTTTTCCTCGTTTCTACCAAAAATTAAAGAATCGGTGTCGCAATACAGAAGTTCAATATCAGGATTATTTTCTAAAGCATAAAAATAAGATATAGCCAAAATACATCGCCTCCATCTACTAATTCTTATAGAAATTCTAATATTGTTATATTTAATAATATTTTTATAATCAACTGGTTTAATTTTTTCAACAACTATATTATCACCTAAAGAAGTGGCTGTATGTTTCAACAAAATTATTAAAGATTATAAGTTGAAACTCATCAAAACTTATAATTTCTAAATCTAGTAATTTTTCTAACAAATTATTTAAATTTCTATGTAATATTTCTATACTTTTCAAATTTAAATTTTTAAAATATGCTTTCTTTTCAGCATTATAGATCCTATATTTTTTAACGGAAAACCTTTTTGAAAAATCAAATTTAATTTTAATTTTATTAAATTTAGTTGCAACTAATAATTTTTCTAAAAATCAAAGGTTTGTTAGAAAACCTGTTTTAAATATAAGTTTATGATCTTTATAACTTGAACCTTTTACAGTTGAAAATATGTTTCTCTAGGAACTTCAACTGTATAATTAATAAAACCGGTAAATAAACCTGTAGGTAAAGCTAATTGTATACAAGAAGAATATATCCCTGAAATATCATACAATAATACATTTTCCTTATTAGTCTGTATCTTAAATATTTCAGTTCGTCCACTATAATAATGACTTCTTAAAAACTTATACGATCTTTCTTTTCTACTTAATCATGAAATAGAACTTTTTTCATAAAAATCATTTTTATTCAAAAAGGTATAAAGAGAAAAACGAGATATTCTTAATAAATTAAAACCTGAAACTGACCCAAAATTTTTATTATAATCTTTAACAAATTTTACTATAATTTTAAAAAGTATCAGAGTATCTTTTTTACAATAATTAGTAATTAAATCTAAATTATTTTTAACTAAACCAAACGAATTGTAATCTATAATATTTTAATATTATTATCACTAATTTCAATTATAAAAATTGTTTGATCTCTAATAACAAATTTACATTTAAATTTTTTATCTAAAAATATTAAAGGTTCCAATAAAAGATAACCATCAAAACTTCTTAAATTATGAGCTCAAGAATATATAGTTTTCTGTTGTTTTAAATTTATAAAACTAAAAATTTCCTCAATTCATGATGTGATACCCTCAGTATTGTTAATATCTTCAATGTTATCTACCTCTTTAAAATTAAAAATTATAACTTTAACTTCATCTAAAGTAATTCTAGATAAATCAGAATTAAATTTACCTAACATTTAGTCATTTTTTGGACAATTTTTCTTAACAAATCGTATTAAAAATTGCAAAATTTTCCCGGCGGCGCCTATCGGCACCGCCGGACGTTTGTCTGCCCCCCCCCCCTATTCACCTTTCCGACGTTTTTGGCCTTGGAATTACTATTTCCGATTCCAAAAATTTTTGGAGCCTCGGAATATCATCCCTGATAGGTACTCTCAATTTCCTAAATCCGCCAATGGGTTTGAAAACAAAAAATGGGTAACACATAAAAATTCATATCTTTGCTCAAATTCAACCAATTTAATATTTCACATATCATTCAATAAGTATAAAAAAAAGTTATTGTCATAAAATTTCAGAAATGATAAGACAGCATTTTTTGTTCAGAACTTTTTTGAAGCTCAATGAAATTTTTAAAAATGCTTTATAAGTTTTTTTATACTTAAGTTAAAAATTTTAAAAAATAATATAATGATAGAGAACAATTAAGGCTATTGACTGATATTATGAAATATTACTTTGGTTGAATTTGAGCCAAGCTATGAATTTATATATTTTTTCCATTTTTTGTTTTAAAACCCATTGGCGGATTTAAGAAATGTAACAATAATATTTAATTTTATAAATTAACAACAAACAGAGGATCATGAAATGGAAATGTAAAATAAAAAGAATAATTTGGATTTATTAAAAAAGTTTTATTTAATAAAAATTCATTTGGTATTTTATAAGACTAACTTTGATTTATTATCTTTAATGAAATTGAATTTATATAAAATTTGTCGCTGAAAAGACGGTTTTAGTCAGGCAAAATCGGAATAAAATTTATAAAATAATATGACAAAAAATCGAAGATGAAAACAGTGAAATAGTTAGGCAAAGCTTAACAAAGATATTGCTAATCATTATTTTTAAAATTAATGTTAAAAAATACATTTATTTAATATTCATTATGGTTAAAATAAATTATACCTTTTATCAGCAATACAATAAATAAAAAATATCTTTATTGAAGCTCAAATGAGAATATTAATTTAGTTGTTAACACATTTTAATAAGAATATAATATTTAAAAGGCAAGAAAATTAAAAGTAATTGTTTTAATACACAAACGCAGTAATGTATTTTAAAAGAAATGTCAACCACGGCGACGAATACTTTACTTTCCACATACTATGAAAATAAGTAAAATAATATATATATTCATCCTCTTTTCAATAACACTACAAATTTTAAATATTTATATATAAAAACACAGGCTTCATTAGTTTTTTAAATTCCAAATTTTCGAAAAAAAATTCTATAAAAATTAAAATAGTAAATAATATGTATATACATTTAAATGTATATAAAGTAATTATATAAATTAAAAACTAAACATGAAAATTTTTATCTTAATAATGTTTAAATTTTTAAATAATAAGTTAAAATAAAATTCAAAAAACAAATTAAAAAGAGAATTAAACGGAAGAGTCACAATAGAAAATCAAAATATTAACTTTTTTTCTGAAATGGAGTTTTCACAAATTAAAATACTACAAAAATCCGCCATTTTTGCATTACAAGAAATATTTTATTATATTTTATCACTGTATTAAAGGAAGTTTTAAAAATAAAACTCATTCGGACCCTGATGAATTAAATGCTTTTTCCTTATTATTTTTTCATGTTTATTAAACATTTAAACGAGTTTCAATTTAATAATTTTGGTTTAACTCCCATAATTGAATTTTGTAAAAAAATAGTATTATCGTCAACTCAAATATTTAATAGGCATAATACCATTCATTTTAAATTTTAAATCCAATATAAATAGACAATAAAATTAATAAACAAAGTGACGAAAAATCCCGAAATAATTAACTAAAATAGTGATGAAAAATGCGAAAATAGTTGAAAAAAGTGACATAATGAGCCAAAAAGGAAACAATAAATTTTTTATTCACTGATTGCAGTTGCAAATGAAGTAAATTTCCTTTCTAATATTTCTTAGCAAATGTTGACATTTTTAAACCAAAAATTTTGTCAAAAAAATTTGGTGGATAATTAATTTTTGGGAAAATTTTTCAAAAAATTTTTAGAAAAAGTTTTTTTCACTAAAAGTTGCGGCCCTAATTATAATAAATATTACATTTAATTCAGCACTACAGAAAGAGAAAAACGATTTGTGTTTATAAGCAATCAATAATAATTACGAATATATAGAAAATAATAAATAGTAAATTAATTTTGCAAAAATATTTAAAAGCAACGAATAAATAAAAATAAATATAATATAATTTAAAAAAATTTCAATAAATAAATTAAAAAATAACAAAGATGTTTAATTACTCTTTATATTTACTACAATTAATGCATTGTAAACCCTAATTATTATTTATCAAATATTGTTTTAATGCTATTTATTTCTTTATATTTTTATATAAAAGCAATTATTTAAATACAATATTTCATTAAATAACTAAACAAATTAAATAATTTCGAGAATTCTTGTTGAACGCCGGTTGTATTATTTATGTTGGACTGCGATGTTTTTATTATTCCTTTAAATATATTTATAGGATTATTTGCGTTTGATTTTTAATTTATTGTTTCGTTAATTTTTTTTAATTTTTCATAATATTTTTTAAATGTTTGAAAATCATTTAGTGTTTTGATTCACAATTATCTTATTCATATTAGTCGTTTTTTAAACAATTCTAATTTTTACACTATGATAAATAAAGAAATAAAATAAATTTAATGCTTTCTTTTTAAATTAATAATCTTTTGGTTCTTTACCATTATAGTTTTATGTTTCTAATAATGACTAGGGCCCAGATTTTAAATTTTATTCTTTATCTTTTTTTGCCCGAACAATAACATTCATATAGATTTGGTTGTGTTTTGGGGTAAAAGGCCTTTTTGATAAATTGTTTAATATATTGAAAGCTGTCAGTTAAATAAGGTTCAGCAGGGAAATAATATTTTAATTAATTACATTTATTATTTTTTGGCACGTGGATTTTTGTTGTTAAATAAACTGATTTGTTTTGTTTTGAAATTTTAAATAATCAAAGAAAAAAAAATTATTACAGATATACCGAAACTAAAATAATCATTCAGAATTTTTTTTAAAATTAATATTTGCATCAATATTAACTTTTAATTATCCAAAAAATTTTCAAATCAAAGCGTAAAATGGTTCAAAATATGCAATTTTTAAAATCATTTATATTAATGTTATTTTTGTCAAAAAAAAGTTCCCTCATTATTATAAAAATTGTTGTGTAGATGATTTTTAAATGAGATAAAAGATATAATTATTTTTAACATCACAAAATTTTCGAAGAAGAAAATGTTTATGTAATTGCATTATGTCATCGCTTCTGTTAAATTATAAACCAAGTTATTTATTTTTATTATTTGGGTACATGATAATTTTAAATTGATAATTGTTAAATAAAGAATGTTTCTATTTTAATATGTTAACACTAAAAAGCATACAGATAGATTTATTAATAGAATTTTTCAAGCCCATGCCACCGAGCAACAACTGCCTACTATATTTTGTTGCAAAATGATTGGAAAATTAATTAAAGTAAATTAATTTTATATATTTATCTATTCATTAATTAAAATCACTTAACATATATTTTTCATAATTATCAATTATTAACTTAAAACTTATTTAAATAAACTGATTTTTCAATTATTATATATTTTTGGTCTGTAGAAATTAATATAATTAGCATTTTTTCATTAATCCGTTTTTTAGAAATTTTTACTTGTCTTCAATTTTACAAATATTTATATTAATTTGTATATTGTAGAATCATATTTTACTATGTTTTAGCATTTTATGAATATAAAAAAAAATTTGCTAAATTTTTTAATTCATTTTTATAATAAAAAAGCTAATTGATTTTTTATATTTCATAATGTGTACCAGGGGTGGGGCGCGCACAAAAAATCCGGCGGTCGCGGATCGCGCATGAACTTTTGTACCAGGGATGTTGGAAAAACAAAAAGCGAAATGCCCAAAAAAAGCGAAAAGGCGAAATTTTTTTCCAAAAATTATGAATAATTGAAATCATAAATTTGGATATTGTTGTGCAAAAACAATTTCTTTATCATTCCTGGTGATTGTGAGACAAATGTGAGATTAAGGGCCGGGACCAACCGGGAATTTTAACAAGAGAAAATTTTTTTGAAAAAATTTGAAAAATTCCAAAATTTTAATCTAAATTCATAGATTAATAATAATTTAAACAGTTTAAAATTTTCTCTATATAAATCATTGAGTATTATTTTTAAATTAAATGTACAAAAAACTACAAAAAAATTTAATAAAAGCGAATTTTTTAATTTATTGTTTAAAAAAGTATCAATATTTTCAAAGGTACCGATAAAAACTTGGAATTTTCTGAGTCCCAAAATTTCTGGGTTTTTTTAAAAAATTCAACAATTTTCGTTAAAAAACTGCTTATTATTTTAAAATTCCAAAAGATTCGATGCGAATAAATTAACAACCTCTTAAATTTTTCTGCTTTTAAGTCGCTTTTTGTGGCGTGGTTTAGGGTTTTTCGTGCAATTAAATAAAAAATATTTTTTTCCTGTTAATTAATATTATCTTTTCCTGTCAATGATTTTTCCTAAACTATTGTATGTTCCCCCCCCCCCCTTTTTGATGAAAATAATGATTTAACATATAAATAGAACAATTTATTTTTATAGCTAAGGAAAAAATATTATTCATCTAACATTATTGATTGATTTGAATTCTAGTTAATAGAAAATAATTAATTAAACTGAGTTATGAATTAATAAGGCAATTTTTATTGTGAAGCATTTACTTTAATATATAAAAATCTTTATTTATTTAAAGAAAAATAAAATGTTAAAAATTTATCTAAAAAATCACCGTATGTTAATAATGCCAAATTTACCTTGCTATAATAATTTTTGTAAATTTTAGCAAACAATAGTGAATCAATTTTCATGTTCATTATTATTTTATTTTTAATATTAAATTTAAAATATTTTGATATTCTTCAATTTTTCAAAATTTAATTAATTTGTTATATTCATAATATCAGTAATTTGATTAATTGATGAATAAAATATATCTTTATTAATCGCTTAGACGTGGTGCGCCGGATGAGTCGTTGGTAGCGGTTATATTAATACAGCATCCAGCGTGTTTTGCTTAATTATTTAATACATTCTGTTAAAATAAATATTATAAAAGATTTTAACTATGTTTTTTTTAAATAAGGATAATAATAATAATATTATTATTATTATTTAATGTGTTATTTAATTTTGCTGTTTATATAGTATCTATCTCAAATATCAATATTTTCTTCTCTAATTTTTTTTTTATATTGTATAGCATTAATTATTATTAAAAAATATTTCTTTAAATTTTTAATCTTATAAACATTCTAAATAATAATTTCAATATTCTTATTTAATACAATAAAATTATTTCTATAAATAAGCATAAATTATATATTAATAAAAATATTATTTTATTTTTAAATAACTATTTCTGGTGTGAATATCAGTTAAAAATCTATTGCACTTTTTTGTTATTAATCCATTTATTATGCATTATAATTTGCCTCATTGGAATGTGTCTGTTTTGAGCATCTTATATTTTTTTATTAACCACTATCATCAAAAAGGTTTAAGCCTATTTGATAATTTTAAAGGGTATTATTTTATTCCATTATATTTTTACATTGATATGCTGAAATATTCAGTTGTTTGCGTGTTGTTGATTATGGATAATAATTTTATTTAATGAGTTATATTTATTTTATAATATTAATTTTTAATAATAATTTTTTTATATTTTTAAATTGTCTTTCTTAAATTAATATATAATGATAGCATCAAATTTTATCATTTTTTCAATTTAAATCACGATACTACTTCTTCTCTGATTTTGATTTTTAATTCTTGCGAATTTCATAAGAATATTGCTAAAAATAAAAACTTTTATATAAAATTTAATTACCCTAATCGGATTTATTTAAAATGAATTGTTTTATCAGATAGTTTATTTGATTTTTAATTAATTATTCATTAGATTATATAAATTACTATTAGAATATGGTATAAAAATTCTTTATTTTATTTTCATCTTAAATATTTGAAATTAATTGTCAAATAAATTTAGGTTTTTTCTCAGCTGTTTAATTTACAAAACTAGAACCAATTTAATAGATTTAATCCAATGTATTATTTAAACTTAATTCGTTTATCCACAAAATTAAGAATTTTTTATTAAAATTTGTTAAGAAATATGGTCAAATTCTTAATTTTCCAACGCGGCGCTTGTCGGCACCGCCGGCCCCAAAAATTCCCCAAATTTTCAAACTCTGACCTGAAATTGACAATTTTCAGTGAAAATATGTTAAAAAATCCAAGGATAATGGTGAGTTTAAAAAATAATAATGTCGCTATCCAAATGAGGAAGGTTGTGGTCCCAAATTATTTTTTTATAATTAAATTTCTCCAAAATGTTTTCGAGATTTTTCCGGACAAAACTTTTTAAATTAGTTAATATGAATAATCAAATAAGATGAATTTTTTGTCATTTTAAAAATTGTTTAAAATTAATCCACAAAAAATTTAATTTTTATTTAATTAAAGAAGGCTTTAGTATTCGGATTAAATATTTTATTTATTTTTGTGGCGCCTCTTTTAAGAAAAAAAATTTATTTAATGGTGCTTAAAAAATTGTTTGCTTTTATCAGATTAAAAAAGTTTTAAAAAATATAAATTATCATATAGCTATTAGATTTATTTAATAAGCCAAAAAAAAATTTCAAATTGTTAACTATTTTTGCTTTCAAAAAATGAAAATATTATTTTTTCTGATTTCATTCAAAAATTTAAATTAATTTTTTATAGCTATTTAATTTTGTATAAATATAAAAATCAAATATTAATTTGATAATTTATGCTAATTTTTAATTTTAAATAATATTTTGGCGCCAAATTTTTTTATTTATTTGCAAAAATCAATTTGAAATTGATTTTTTTATTATCTGAATTAATTCGTTGAGATCTGTGGGCACGAGTACAGCATGAAACGCGCCACATTCGCATTGAAAATAAGTAAATTCATTTTAAATTAAATATTTAGTTATTATTTATTTATCGCTAATAATAAATTTATAATTCAATGATGCTTAATTAATAAATTAAATTATATCTAAATTAATATTAAAATTTCATGAAAAGTATTCTCGATTTCCTTTTTCGCTTATATATATAAAAAGCAAAATTTTAAAAATCGTTGGAAATTATTAAGTTCCAATGATCAACATTTGTTTTATCGAGTTTGAAATTTAAAAATAGAATTATATTTTGTTTGAATAAAAAAATATTATTCAATCTTACAAAATTAATGAGAGTTTAAGATAAAACAAAACCTTCGGGATTATTAAAAACAAAATACCGTGATGGGTGGTATTTAATAATTTAATTACCATCATAATATACGAATCAGAGCCCTAAATTTTACTATTGATAATTATTATTATTATTTTGGGAAACTGAGTTTTTTTATAAATTTTAAAAATTGAATTTTGTATACAGGTATTCATATATAAAAGTTATTTGTAGGGCTCAAATTTATAGTTGCTAAAAACTTGCAAAATAATTAATTTTTAATTTCAAAAAAACCCCTAAAATAGTTGCTAAAACTCATATTTAAAGATGTAAATGAGAAAATTTATTCAGTAAGTAAAAAAATTAGGCCAAATCAGTATTGAGCTAAATAATTTTTTAAATCACAATTTCTTGCCAATAAATAAATAAATTTTGGAGATGAAATTTTTAATTTTTTTGTTTTGTTAGGGGTGCAAATGAACTCTCTCTTCAGTTAGTAAATTCGTAAAAAAAATTTCTATTTATATTATTAAATTTTTTTATTTTATTAACTAATAAAAATAAGTTTTAAAATGACCAAAAATTTTTTTATTGATTTTAAAATTTATAACTAGGGATGGGAATTTTAGTGACGAAAAATCTCGAAATAGTTAACTTAAAATAGTAAGCAAAAATGCCAAAATAGTGACAAAATAATGGCAAAAAATCCGAAATAGAGACGAATAATGATATAATTTTTTTAAATAAAAATTCTTGCCAAGAAAATGAAATTTTTGAGAAAATTTTTCATTTCTTAGGAGGATATGTTTGAAAATTTTTGGGCCAATTTTTAGGGGTGTTTTTTTCTGAAATTTTTTAAGTCGATTCATAGGAATGTAATTTTTGTTTTTATTCCATTTTTATTAGAAATTTCCAAAAAATGTCGAAATAGTGAAAAAAATAGTGACAAAATGCCAAATAGTGACTTTTCACTATTTTAATGACAAAGCGCCAAAATAGTGATTTATAGTGACCGACAGTGAGATGCAAATCAAAAAGTTCAACGCAGAAATGTGTTTTTTGAGCTCCATTTTTCAAAACAATTGAGCAAAAAAAAAAAAAAGTTAAAACCTAAAATTCCCATACCTATTTATAACCATTTCAAAACTGAAATAAAAATATTTATTGTTACTTTTTTTAATAAATTCAAATATATATTTAAATGAATTTTTTAAAATTTTATAAAGATTAATTTTATTTATTTATTGTCAAATATAATTCTGTGGACCAATTTCAAATAGATGATTCTTTGTGAGCATTGGAAGAAATTTCCGATCTTTTTTTTCAATTTTACATTTGATTTTGTTTGATTTTTTGGTTCACCATCAGAAAATCCCGCTGCATTTTTGGACATTAACAATTTTGTTACATAAAAACCTCATGCCAATAATTAAATATTATTATTGAATAGATTAATGTTATAATATTTTTATATTATTATCAAATTATTCAAATTTTTTTTTAATTATTTTTTAAGTTTTAAGAGAATTTTGATAAAAAGAAAATATACTAAAAAATTTCCTTATTTATTTAATTACCTGCCCTAGTTGAAAAAAATATTTTATTTTTATGATATTTTATTTTTATTAGAATGTCTTGGTCTCGAGATTCGTGAATCTCGCTTGACACCGAGAAACAGATAGAAACTCGAGACTTTTCTAGACTTTATGAAATTAAAAAAAAAGTTTTATTAGGAATTTATCTACATCGATATTTCGAGTGTAATTTTTATTAGATTTTTCCAAAAAAAACCATTTAGACTTGAAAAACCATAAATGACAGATGAATCGGATAAACAAAAATGAATGATATGCGAAAATGAAATGAAAATATAAAAAATATATTTTTATTTAATAAAACACTTTTCTGAAACTCATATCAAAAAGTTTCCGCTGATAGGGACCTAAGATGAAGTGTTTTTTAAAAATCAAAAAAAAATTCCAGGCCTCTATCTCTAATAGGGAAGGCTGTAGGTTCGTGAACTTTTTCAGTACCAACTTTGTCCGATTCAGTCCCCATTGAATAACTCATTAGGCTTTGATTTTAATTAATTTTTTAATTTAAATAATTTTTTTGTGAAAAATTTTTTAAAAATTAATTTTTAGTTTGATTAAAGAAATTCATATATTGTTTTTATTTGAGTTTGTCATAAATTAATTCATTTCAATTTAAATAAGTTTAAATTAATATAAACTTCAAAGTTTTTTAATCAGATTTTACTTTATACATCGTTAAGACCTCAGAATCCCTGTGTGATTGGGGATTCTGAGTCATCATTTTGGGGGGGGGGGGGGGGGAGATTCGAATCCGGACGATGTACATTATTTTTTTATGCATTTTTGGGTTATTAATTTGAAGATTTGTTGGAAATTAAATTCATATATTTTTTAAATTAAAGAATTTCATTTTTTGAATTTGTTAAAAAATTTTTTTCTTTTCAATTTAAATAAATATTTAATTATTAATTTTCAAAATTTGTTTTTAATTAATAAAAAGAGTATTTTATTAAGAAAAAAAATTTAAATTAAAATAAAGTGGATTTTTATTTTGTATTTCAATAAAAACTTTTCCTTATTTATTTAACTTTAAACTAAAAATTTTCTAATTTTTATGTAAATCTTGTTTATCCTTTTTAACAATCGACGTTTAAGTGAACAGTTCCTACGCTAAAAGCGAACCAAATTCGAGAAAAAACTATATTTAAAGAATAAAACATGAAACGAAATTCATATATACTAATTGAAAGTATTAAAAACGATTTTTTGTTCTTTCTTTTATAAAAATTTAAAAATATTTTAAAATTTTTTTTGAAATATGATTACTTTCATAGTTTAACGGAGCATATGGCGAGAAAATTTAAGAAATCTAAATTAAATTTATGAAAAAACAAAAATATTTAAAAACACTAAAAATATAATCTCAGTCACTAATATTGAATCATAAAGTAACCATAAAAAATATTTTAAATATAAAAATTACGGAACCAAACAAAAAATCAAATTTTAAGAAAATATTTGGATTAAAAATTTACATCTTCCGCCCCTTTTCCATCTCTTTTGTTTTATGCAAATTTTAGTGCTGTAAATATTTCAAAGAATTTTTTTGGTTGGCTTTTGCTTTTTTACCACTTATTATTATTTTTTCTATAAAAATAAGCCAATCGAATCAATAATCTTTAAATAAAAACTTATTTTTGCATCATGTAAAATTATACTTCAACTATTATATTTTTTTATATTAAGGATTGAATAAAAGTAACTTTTCAATTGAAAAAGGAAAATAATTTAAAAAATAAATGAATTATTATATTAAACAAAAATGAATTCTTTTCAAAAAACATATTTTAATTCCTTTTTTAAAAATTCTTCAAATTTTGCAAATAAAAAAAATTAATCGCAATTAATCACAAAATTCAAATTATAAAAAAGCATTCAATTAATAATAAATATTTCCCAAAATGACAAATAGGAATTGAAAGTTCTACTGCTTTATACATTTTCATCATTAAATATTTTTAGAAAATATTCATTTGTTTAAAACAGGCGCTCCTTGAAATCCTTCACTAAATAATGTTATGTCGTGAATTTATTAGCAGTGAATAAGATTAATGAAATTTTAAATTAAAATCGCATATTTGTTATTGAAGTATTAAATAACAAAACACATAATAATGATAACAAATAATTGTTGGTATTTTTTAATTTAATAAAGCAATGAAATTTTTTAGCCAGTAATCAAATTTATTTTAATGATAATAAAATTTTTTCTCGACATTAATTTTAAAAGTTTTATTTTAAAAATTTGATTTATATTTTGTTTACGAAAAAAACAAAAAATTGGTTTTAAATAAATTAATGCTCTGTACAATATTTATACTTAAATGCAAGAATTTTCAATGAAAGTAAATATTCAATTGTAGATTTTCAAAATCTTTTAACATTCGTTTGTATGCCAAGTTAAAACTGAAAAATTAACAATTCGGGCATGGCTTGTTAATTAAAATTAAAAATAATAAAATTAATTAATTATAAAATCATTTACATAAATTATTTTATTTAAACCCATTGATTTTCAATGAAGTAAACTTTTTTATGCTTTTAATAAAATAGTTAAATTAATCAATTCATTAAACTATTGAAAAATATAAACATAATTATTTAATAATTCAAATAAGATATCAAACCTAACATTGATAAGAGCACCATCTGTAAAAAAATCGCAGCCATTAATTATTATAAAAATTTAATATTTAGAAAATTTAAAAAAAATAGAAATTCATGAACAAAGATACCATTTCCATTTTAAACAATTTCACCGAATTCAATATGCTTTATTATTATTATATTTTGATTTTATTATACGAATTTTTCTTTCATTTTGCTTCTCAAACAAAAACTGAATTATTTAATGCCTTTTAAGAAATAAATATATTTTCATTGTGCTCTCAAAATATTTTTTTATATATTATTTTATTCCTTTAGTAGTTTTAGTTACTTTCGAAAATAAATAAAATTATTTAAAAATTTTTCTCATTTTTGGATATTAATATAAGCAAATTTTTGATTTAATTATTTTAAAAATAAATGTCAATTTTTATAATTACTTACTATTTCATAATAAGGGTATTTCAATAAATATTACTTGAGCTTTTTAATTTTGTCTGCATCAAATTTGCAAATCTGCTCCCTTCTCGTTTTATTGTGAATTTAATCGTTGCATTTTTTAAAATATAAAAAATATGTGTATCATTTCATTTTATTCATTATTATTGTTATTATTTTTGAGCGGAGTACAATTGGCTTGGGTTAATTGAAAAAAGTGATAAAAAATTTTAAAATACAAAAATTTTCAATGAAATAAATAAAATCGGTTCAAACAATTTTTTGTTCACTGAATGCAAATACAAATATTTATTGTCA
Organism: Heterodera schachtii; assembly: GCA_023374025.1. NCBI lineage: Eukaryota > Metazoa > Nematoda > Chromadorea > Rhabditida > Heteroderidae > Heterodera > Heterodera schachtii. The sequence goes on along the minus strand of SIJG01000085.1, from coordinate 160,578 downwards.
AATAGGCATTAAGCTCGGTACATTAAGTTTAGTTTAATCCGTTGAAATGTTTGTTTTATTGATTTGTCGATTCATTTTTTCAAAGATTAATTATTTAATAACTTAATTAGAATGAGTGAATATGTTTATTAATTAAATTATTAACTTTGTAAAACTTAGTTGATTTGCTTCAAATATTTTTGGAAGGTTTAAAATTAAAATGCCGAAATGATGACGTAATTATTATACTGAAGAAAGCCAAAATAGTGTTTACTACTTATGTATAATGGCATTAAATGAGATATTTTTCATGAATTCTCAGTGAAACAAAGCTGCAGAAATAATTGTAAATTGTAAAATAATATCTTTTATCTTTTTTTGCTATTTTAATCTCATGTTCGGGAGATGTTTTCGCCGTTTCTTCCTGGGTTCATGTTTTTTTCAATATTTTAAAGAGAATTAAAATTTAATTTCGTTGCAAATATATTTTACCTTTATAAGTTTATCCTCTTTATTATTATATTTTTCGTCTATTAATAATTATTTTTTATTTCTTTTATTCATTTGCACTCAATCATAATTATGTCGATTATATGAAAATAATTCCTTAATATTTTTATTGAAATAATAAATTATTATTTAATTATGTTTAAAGTAATTTCAATTTATAATTCATAAAGTATCACGATTTTTGAATTTTTCATGAATATGTCTTCTTTTATTGTGTTGATTTAAAATAGCAATTAAACAAAAATATTTATAAATAAATAATTTTATTTGTAAGTAATTATTCAAACAAATAAGAAGAAAAAAGAATTCAAACAATATTTAATTATTTCCATCAAAAAAATTTATAATATTATAACGTTAAATATTTTTAAACTAATTTTATTTAATTTAATTTTTTTAATGATTTACCATTAGCATACACTGCATATATATCATGAAAATGAGATTTAAAGAGAAGCGTGTGAAAAACAAAATAATAAAATTTTTATTTGTCAAAATTAAAAATATAAAAAATATTAGTAAAAGAAAAATTTATTATTAATATTCATGAGTTTAATAGTTTATGATGTTACTCAAAACCCAAAAATAATTAATTTATCTTTGAACAAAAGAAGTTATAAAAAATAATATAATACCCATTTTAAAAATATTTCTCTTTAATTAATAAATATGCAAACTAAGTTATTCTTACAATTACCATCCCACAAATTTACATATATTAAATTAAAATAAATTTGTGAGCAAAGAATGTGCTTGACATGTAAAAAAAAGGCAAACTTGAATAAAATTGCGAAAATTGGAGAAAAAATACAAATAAGTAAGTTTATTTATTATAGAAAATATTCATAAAAGAATCATAACTTTTAAAATTTAAAATCTTTTATATTTGATTCTATAAGATTGTTTGGTTTATGGGCAAGAAAAATTTCAAATAGTTAAATAGTATATTAATAATTAAAAAATATTAAAAAACCGGAATACAAAATAAAAAAATAAATAATTATTTTATTTTTTACCGATAAACTTTTAAAAAACACAACAATATAGGCATTATATGAATCACAAACATTTATTGAGGAATATTTATTAATAAATATTTCGCTCCGAGAAAAGAAAAAAGAGAGGACTAGTTGAAAATTTATTATAGTTTTCAATCAAATAAATTAAAAAATAAAAATTTTAAAAATCATTCAATTTTAACAGAATTTTAATGCTTTCTTGGTATTTCAATTAATAAAAAAAGATTTCTACAAAATCTAAAAATTATTGCAATGCTTAAGGAGCGGACCGGCTCAGTTCGGCCCCAGCACGATTCGGCCCCAGCGGGTTTTTGGTATAACTTTTTTCACCGTCAACCAAATTCAACATTCTTGGTATCATTCGAAAGCTCTTAACATGCTCTATTAGCCTGCAAAATTTCAAAAAAATTGGTCAATTGGAACAAATTTATGGCCAAAAAAGTTGGAAAATTTGGTTTTTTGAACTCTTCTGACCATAACTTTTTTAAACCTTAACGAAATTTTTCAGAATTTTTGCTGTTCTAATGGAGAACACTCAGAGCTTTCGAATGATACCAACAATGTTGAATTTAGTTTACAAAGAAAAAAGTTATAGCCAAAAAGCCGCTGGGGCCGAATCGTGCCGGGGCCGAACTGAGGTAGACCGTTAAGGAGTAATCATTCTGTAAGGGAAACACAAAAATAAATATTAAAATTATTATACAATTATCATAAAATAATAAAAAATAAAAAAATAACAACAAATATTTGAATTTCTTATGTTTTTATATAATTATACCAATAAAAAGTGCATAATTTGATACTCTTTTAAAAACTAAATATAAAAAATATACTTTAAATAATATTTGAAAGCGCAGATTGAAAAATATAACTTATAAAACCTATCACAAGCCAGTGAAAATATTATTAAAAAATGATTTTTGGTGAGATTTATGTAGTACTTCTAAAGGTCAGGATTAAATGTTAAGATAAATATCATAAATTAATATAGTTATAAAATATAATTAGATATTAAAATGTTTATTTTCAAATTCAATCTAATGTCATAACAATTATTAGATGTATATACAAATAAAAAACCTAAACTAAGATGAAATAAATAAAATCGGTTCAAACAATTTTTTGTTCACTCAAAGAAAATACAAATAAATAAATTTTATCTTTTTTTGAATGAAACATAGAATTATTTTCCTTTACTTGAGGCTATAAACTGAAAAGAAAATGAAATTTTTTTACCTCTTATGCAAAATGCTAACAAATATATATTATCATCATTTACATAATTAAATGCAAGGAAATTTAAACAGAAAAATCCAATGTACAAATATTGAAATAAACCGATTCATTAATACATAACAATTAAAATTATTAAATGATAATTGTAAATAAATTAATTAAGAGTAAATTTATTTAACTTGTAATTAATTATACTGAATCAGAGAAATTAAATAATACATTTATTAATTTAGAAGCTTAATCACAAGTGTGTGTTCTAAATGAAAATAAATTAGGCAACATAAATATATTCTACAATAAAAATCATAGACTAATCGGTATGAAACAAACAGACCAAATTATGAATATATATTCAATTTCAATTATAATAAATTTAAACATTAAAAGGATTTTTGTAACAAAATATCCGCGCCTTATTTAAAAACATAAAAGATAATAATAATTAATTTATTATTATTTTCTAAATTTATAAAACATAAACAGAACTAACTTCTTCATAAATAAATTTAAATAATTAAATACCAAAAAGATTTTGTATAAAATTTATGCTTTTTTTGAAATTAAATTCTCAGGTATGTTAGCTTTTATGTTAAAGCGTGTTAAATTTGATAAGAGTTTTTTAATTTATAGGCATAAAAAAACAAACCCAAATTTAAAAAAAACCCAAACGACACAAATGAAGCAAGAATGTATGTGGAGCCAAGTGATGAAAGTTCGTTGAGAAGTGGCCGGCTTACTACGATAAATAAGTTTTTAATGTAAACATAAAAATAATAACTAAATATATTAAAGCAACAATTTAAATTATGCAACCAAAAATACTATTATTATTATTAAAATAATAAATACATTTGGCTTGCACCCTTTAAACTTTAAAAAAAAATTTACAAATAAATAAAATTTTAATAATATTAAATAAATATCAAAATATCAAAATACTACTAATTTACGCTAAAACTTTTTTTTCACTTCTAATTAGGTTAGTTTGAAAATTAACAAATAGTTCCCAAAAGCTCTATACGGGGCCCAAAATTGAAAATTTTAATGCATGAGGTCCCATTCCATGCTTTATTCACTTCCTATTAATTCTCCTGACCTATGTAGATAACTAATTTTAGTTTATTTTTACTAAAGAAAATCACACAAAAAAGTGATTTTTTAAAGGGTTTAACTTTGTTACACAATAATTAAAACATATTTATTTTTCATGATGAGTTTGAACTCGACCTACAACTAAGCTATCAATTTTGCTCATTTTTTCCACACTTCGCCACCTTAATGAAGGGGAAATACATCAAAATTTCGTTTTTGCCATAACTTTTTTATTTTCCTTCACATACCGCTAATAATAAAATTACAATTTAAAAAATAATGAAATTTTGCTTCCATAATTCGTATTTCTACAATATAATATTTTATTGTAATTTTTGACAATTTTTTATTTCTCAAAAAGAAAAGAGAATTATTTTTAATATTATACAAAATAAGAATATATTTAAATAAATTTCAGCTTCCTTTTAAATAACATTACGAAAATGTAAATATATAAATTATTAAAAAAATTAAATATAATCCCCTTTGAATATATAAAAAATACAATATCAACTTCTATTAAGCATAATTCAATGCAATTAAAGACAAAAAAAAAAAGATTATACAAAAATGACGAAAATTGAAACAAATGACTTAACCACAGATTATCTAACGAATTTTAAATTAAATAACTTTCATAAATAAGCATTCAATCCATTTGTATAAATCATTCGGTACAAAAATAATATTTGTTTGTTATATCTAAAAAAGACAAGCAAAAAAAAGATAAATACCATCTTAAAAAATTATTTTTACGGCTAATTAATAATGAAAAACTCTTTTAATTTATATGAATGGATATTAAATTTATATTGATTAAACATACTAAAAAATTTATAACAATCTTGGATAATTCCCTTAAACATTATATTAAATTAATTAAATTTATTTTTTCTGTAGTACAAATTAACTTAATAAGAAATTGGCCAGGAGGATTAGTCCAAAATATTTTTTAAATTTTGTATAAAATCTTTCTAAATTATATCGGGAAAATTTTTAAAATATTTAAAGCTTAATTAAAATACTATTGTTTTTTTATATATAATTTGCAAAAAATATTATTTTAACTGACTTCATTTCTTTTAAACAAAATAATAAAAGGTGCTTATTTAAAGCAGAATAATATTAAACATAAACAATTTAAAAAAATTAAAATTAAGGTAATCACAATTTTAAAAAAAATTAAAAGAATTAAAAAGGTTTGCCTTTATATTGCAAATTTGTCAAAAATATAATAAATAATAAAAATATAAAATAAAATTCAATAAAATTGCAATCGGAAAGATAGTCGGATAGAACACAGGATAAAAGATTTTTAAATAAACAAACTTGGCATTTAATCGAATAAATATACTTAATTGATTTAAATGAGTTAATTTTTGTTGAAGAAAAAATTAAAAAATATATATAATAAATCAAAAAGTCTTAGGGTATTAAACATAAATCCAAGTTTTTTACCCTTGTTTACGATTGAAAATTTGCCGCGGATGGACTAGTAGTATAAAAAATAAATTCTAGGTCGCAGTATTATGAATCTTTTGAAAAATAATAAAAATTTAATAATTAAATAACAATACAAAAATTAGTGTCAATAAAAAAGTTTTTACTTGAGACATAAGACTTATACGAAAAATACTAATGATATAATGTATGGGAGAACACAAGTACTTAAAAATAAAAATATAAATAATAGTGGAAATCATAATTCTGTAATATTTTTAATTAATTGAAATTTGAAAAGGACCTTGTGAATTATTGAGTCTGAGAATTACATAAGAAAATGTTAAATCTGAAATTCAGAAAAAATAATTTTTTGAAAGAACGCGGAGTCTTTGAGAAGAGCAACCGATCTACATGTAGAAACATAAAAACAGAACAATAACCGTTATAATGATAGTAAATATTTAATGTGAAGAATAAATATTAAAGAATAAAAATAATAAAAAAGTAATAAATGAAACAATGAAATATTATAAAACACTCGTATATTTCATAAATTGGAAAGAATATAATATTCAATAATTTTTATTAATTTCACCAAAATATATTTTTCAGAAGAAAGATCTATGAGTAAGAAATTTTCTATATAAGGCCAAAAATTTAAAAATTTTGAAATTAGTAATTCAACATTAATTACCACATAAAATGGTTAATTACACATCAATTAGACAGTCAAGCGAAAGATTAACGCAATTATTTTTGTTAACCTTATAAAAAATTAATAAGAAAACCATTTTAAAATTTAAAATATTGCTTCTTCGATCTTACACAACGCGAGTGGGAAATTATAAGGCATAAGATATATCCATACTTGGTATGTGGAGGATCAATGGACAAGTTTCTGTTGACGTGTAACTAGGAGAAATTTTTAAAATATTTAAAGCTTAATTAAAATACTAATGTTTTTTTCTCATTTAAAGCAGAAGATTATTAAGCATAAGATCTCCAAAAAAATGAAAATAATTTCAAAATTAAATTAATCAAATCATTGAAAAAAGAAATAAAAATTTATTATTTAAATGACAATACAAAAATTATATTTCTTTATTTGAATTTTCTGATAGCATTTAAATGAACCTTGCCAATTTTTATCTTAACAAAGATGCATCTTCCTTTTAAGTTCATCATTGTTGCAATGAAATTTGATTTTAAGGATAAACATATTTTCTAAAATTTTTTTATTAAATTGGTTTAATTTATAATTTTATAAATGCAAATTAGAATAAGAGATTAGTTCAGACTTATAAAATACAGAAAAACATATATATAGAAAGATAAATAATAAATTATTAAAATATGCGTTCAAACATAAAAAATCTTCGCAAAATCGAATGAAATTTTCTCACGCAAAAAAAATATTTCACTCGAGGTGTGCTTTGAAAATATTTATTTACGTTAGATAATTGAATATTAATATTAATTCAGTAAACGAAATGTAAAACAAATTATTCAAATTAAATAATATTTAAAGCTAGCTCAATATAACAAAGAAACAAAACAATCACGCGTGACGAGAAATTATTGTTAGAAGAAAGCAGCAGAGGTGAAAATAAAATAAGGAAAATTTTTCAATATTTTAACCTCAGTTATGAAAAATAATTTTAAGAATTACTATCTTTCTATCACATGAGTCGCCTGCAACAATCTGCTGGCAATTTAAAAAATCGGGACTCGAATTTTTATTAAAAAATGGATTGGAAAATAAGACATAATCAAAAGTAATTTTCTAAAAATTAAAAAATTAATGAATGAATAATTTAGCATAAAAATAATAAAGCTAATTGATTTTCATGTAAAAACTCCAAATCATTTTCTTCTTCTGTTCTTTGAAAACAATTCATCTCCAACTTCTTTCTTCCATTTTGAAATGGTCGATCGATCAATTTTTAACATTTTTGCAATTTCTTTGTCACTCTTTTTCATATTTTCTCTTTTTATTTGCCAATAAATTTTCATTTTTGTAATTTTTTCTTTCTCCGTTAGCGAATGCCAAATTTTTTCTTCCATTTTTTTAGTGTTCCATAGCTAACTCCAATTTTCTTGCAAATTTCGGCATAATTTTCTTTCCATTCATTGTTCGAATATTTTCTTATTTGCTTAAATTCATTTTTCATTGAAATAAATCTTTGCACAATTTCAATTTTTTGTTCATCAATTTTTGATTTATTGCTTTTCTGTACTTTTTGATTAAGCCCCAATTCTTTAATCCATTTATTAGTTCGATTTGTTCCCAACTTTTTTTGCAATTTTTGAATCAATTTTATTCCATTCTTTTGTTGAATATTTTCTTTCTTTTTGCTTTATTTTCTTTTTTATTTTATAATATTTTGCAATTATTTCTCTTTTTTTGAGTTCATTTTGTTTTTCTTCTTCTTTTTCTTCCCATTTTTCTCCAAATATTTCGTCAAATGTATTTTGTTGCAGCTTTTGTTTTCTGATCCAATTTGAATAATTTGAAAAATTAAAATTACATTTAAAAAGAATAGAAGGAGTAAACTCATTTTCATAAAATATTCTTAAATAGAATTAATATTAATATAAAATATTATTTTTTTTATTGATGGGCATTTATTTATGCAAAAAATTAACTGACACAAAAATAAATTTTCTAATTAAAACAAATTACAAAGCACAAAATACTCTTCGAGCTCTCCGAAAAAAAACATTTTATTATGGTCATATGAAATTAAAAATAATAAATCACAAAATGCTAATTTTCTTATTTTCTTCCAAAAAAAAAAATATTTTTTTTCCGGAGAGCTCAGAAAAATATTTTAATGTTTGTATTTTGTTTGATTAGAAAATTTGTTTTTTCAAATTTATTTTAAATGTTCATAACTAAATACATAATTAATAAATGGAAGAAACAATTAGGCATTGAAAATAACGAAGAATGAAAAGAGAAAAAAATGAAAATTTATTAGCAAATAAAAAGAGGAAATCCGAAAATTAGTGAGTGATAAGCAAAATTGAGAAAAAATTCAAAGAAAATTATGAACCGTAGATGAAAGTATTGAGAATTTTATGAAAATTGTATCATTCGAGTAAGCTCTTTACATGCTCTATTAGCCTTACTATAAGCTAAAAGATTTTCTAGCCTGAAAAAAATTTATAAGAAAAACTTCCAAAATTTCGGCTTTTCGAAATTTTCATGTATAACTTTTTTGGTAATTGTACTAATCGTGAATCAATAGCTTAGAAATAGCTCTAAAACATGATAAGCTTTCGAATGATACCAAGTTGTAGGATTTAACCGATTTTTCATTTATTTTTTTTGACATTAAAAAAATATATGAATCAAATAAATTAAAAATTTGTCAATAATTTAATTTTCTTGAATTATAGCAATTTTTCATAAAAAATTCAATTTCTCTTTAAAGATTAAATATTTTTTCTCCAATTTTGGCTTTCCATTTCCAAATGTTAATTGCCTAAGTATTTATCATTTCAACAATTTCTTGTCACTCTTTTTATGGGTTTTATAATGCCAAATTGTTTCTTCCAATCAATTTTAAATTTATTTTTTTTTTGTTATTTTACACAAATTTTTAATCCAAAATTGTGTTTTTCATAATCAACAGAGCAAAGCTTTATCATAACATTTTTTGTAATCTATACCCCAGCTAGACGCATCACAAATTCATGTTGTAACCAGAAGCAAAAATAAGCCAAATAAAATGTGTATTTCTAATGCTTTTCAATAATTTGGAGTGGTAATTGCCCCGCGGGAATTTTAATTTACGACGCCGTTAATTAGAAAAAAACTCATTTATTTTCCAGTGGGATAAACCGAAAGAATTTTAAATCACTAACCAATTTAATTACTCAAAAGCCGTTATTAGCACTCCAAAAACTTTGACACCAAAGAAAATTTAAAAAAATATGTAAATTTTATGAATATGTAGATGTAAATATGTACTATATCTTTGTTTTTTTACAAAAGAAAGGCATTTAAATTTTTTTTTATTAATGATTTTTATTTTTAAGGAGCAAAACACATAAAACTTAATCAAAAAATTATTTTGCTCATTTAAATGTATTAAATATTTTATAATTTTTTCAAATAGGGAAAATTTTTCAATCCTAAATTTTCTATCAAGAAAACTTTTTTAAAATTTCTTTGAAATTTTTGGGTCCATCCCTCTAAACAATGATTTTTGAATTTTTGCTATAGCAGAATTTGGAAGAAATGTTTTTGAATTTTTCGACTGATTTTATTTTTTTAGGGTCTTTCCATGTAAAAATAAAAATTAAGTTTAAATCCATTTAACTTGACCAATCTTTGCACAAAACCTTTTTCTTAGCTTCGCAAAGATTTTTTTTTTTCAAAAATAAATGCATCAGGATCATCCAGATTTTGGGGATCAATAACATAAAAAAAAGTTAATGCTACTAAATGAAAATAAAATAGTAAAAAGTGTTTTAATTAGTTAAGATTTATTTTATTACTAATAGGAAAAAAATAAACATTTTTAATCCTAATTTGTATTTTCTACTTTTAAAAATCGCAGGATACGGATATATTAAAACATATGCTATAAAACAAATAGATGCCAAAATATGTGCTGAAAATTGGAAAGATCAAGTGTATTTATGCATAAAAATCCAAAAAAAAAAAAAATTATTCTTTATTTTTTCCGCCCGCATAATGGCAAATCAAATAAATTTGGAGATAATCGGGGGTAAAAAGTTCCTTTTTTGATAAAATTGTTTTTAAATTCTTACTAAAAAGCTAAAAGATTTTCTAGCCTATAAAAAATTTATATGAAAAAACTTCAAAAATTTTGACTTTTCTTAATTTTCATGTGTAACATTTTTGTTACATAATTGTCTAATCGTGAAGCAATAGCTTAGAAATTCGTCTAAATGTGTTGTGAATGATACCAATATTTTTCACGCAAATTAGTAAAAACTGGTTAACTTATGAGTAGGGACCGGATTTGTATTTATTTCATTTTTTTCGTAATTTTGTTTATTCAGCGTTTTAGCCAACATTTCGTCCATATTTTTCGATTTTTTCGTCATATTTAATCCATATTTTGGATTTTTTGTCCATATAAATCCGATCCCTACTTCGAGCTAACCATAAAACTGTTTATTTTTATCAGAAAATATTTTTATCAGAAAAAACCTATTTTTAAGTTATTTTAAAAAAGGCGTAAAAAAAATTTATTTGCCTATTTTGTGGCCTATTCGAGGAAGTCGCAACAAGAAAAAAAACATACATTTACATAAAATTTTCCTCCCAAATAAGCACCTTATGCTTTTGTTATTTATTTCTTAAAAATTTCTTTGATGTCACTGTTAAGCCCAAAGGAATGTAATTTGCTAAATTATTTTAACAAATTGCCCATAATTAGGTTGAATACTCTGTGAACCTGTGGTAATTGCCAGTCACAGGCAACAAATGACACAATAAACTAATGGCAAATCTGATAAAGCATCCACTTTCACAGCTGTAAATCATTTTCATGAAAATTAAGTGACCAAACAACAATGAAAATATGCTTTTCATTTAATAAAATCTATTAGCTATTTTATTCATACTTTCATAAAAAGAAATAATTTTTTTCAAAAGAAATTCCATTGTTTTTCTAACAAAAATTTAAGGTGAAAAAAATGCTTTTGAAATTTCGTTTTTTCGAAACAAAAAAAATATAATGAAAAAGAGTTAATCAAAAATAAAATCTGACATTTGTGAAAGCAATTTAAACATTCAAAATTCATAAAAATTCATTAAATTTCATTTTTTACAGAATAAAATCCCTTTAACATGGCTTTTCAAAACTATTCCATGGTTAATTTGGTGAGGATTTTAAATTAATTTTTGAATTTAATAACTTTTGCTATTTCAATTTAATATTTTTTTGGAAATTTAAGGCATTCAATCGTTTCGGTGTTGGCACCTTTTCAATGGAATTGTTTTTGTCAAATTCGTTCCGTTGGCTCATTACGATTCCCGGTTTAATGTTCAATTCTGCACTTTTGTACATAACAATAAACGAAAAGTAAAATTAAAACTTTGGTAACGAAATATGAACATCTTTAAGTAAACATAATTGGACCATTTTAGAAAAATGATTAATTTTTCTAATTATATTGACCTGCCAATTAAAAAAGAGAATATATTTTGCTTTATTTCGATTATTAAAGCCCCATGGGGCTCTGTTTTCAACCCCCCTCGAGGGAGAGAGTGTCGTTTCGGAGCCAGCCCAATTTGGGACTATAAGTTTGTTTTTTGTCTACCAAATCTAAAATATTGGTATCATTCGAAGGCCCTTCATATGCTCTATTAGCCTTACAAAAAGCGAAAATATTTTCTAGCCTGTAAAAATTTATTAAGAAAAAAGTTGTTTCGACTTTTTTTTTTTTTTTGCAATTTTCATGTATAACTTTTTTGGTAATTGTGTAATCTACACGCAAATGTTTAGAAACAGCTTCTAAATAGGTTAAGTTTTCGAATGAACCAAGATTAGCTTGTTGGAAAGGGCTGAGTACCTTTATTAGAGGGTGGTGGCACGAATTATATGGAAACACAGTGTTTTTTTAAATTAATTTTAGGAATCTGCGCGGCACTTGTGCCACTCTTTTGGCCATCGGCTCAGTCGTTGACTTTCTCTATTTGCTTTCATTTTCGGTCCCCTTTGTCCTTTCGTTGATTGGCCAGAACATGATCAGCAATTTTGGCTGCTTTTTCCTCCAATTTTTGCCAAACCTTGGCCTGTTCTCCTCCGTTTGGATCGTTTTCTTTGTTGGCGTTGATCGACTGATTTCAGTCCTGTTTCCATTAAGGTAAACGTGTGGGTAATAAAACCCGGCTGATGTTCAGAGGTTATAATAATTTGGTTTTAATAATTTTAATCAATCAATAAAAAATTAAATTCTAAAAAAAATTGAATGTACCGTATTTATTGAAACAGAGCCCCTCGGGGCTCTATTTTCAACCCGCCTCCTAGAAAGGAAGGGCTTTATTTAAGGGCGAAGGGCTCTAATTCAGGGGGGGGGGGCCTTTTGTTCATACGTTAGTTCAAAAATTAAATGAAAAACATTTATATGCATCGATAATTTAGTTTTACGTCCACTTGCTTAGCTTTTTCACTGAAAAGGAATCTCCTCATCAGGAGCTTTCGAAGGATACTAAGTTTGTCCAATTTGAGTTGGCAAAAAGCTACAAAAATAATTTCCAAATTAATTTTTTGCTTCAAAAAATAAATTAATTAATTAATGTTGTACAGCGGACTCGAAACTCCACCTTAGCAATAATCAAATAGGTTCAAATAAAATCAATGATGGACTTTCATAGGGCTTTGGGAGATTATTTGAAAATAGAAAATTTACATAAAAATCAGTGTATTCCCAGCCAATTTAATTAACGCTAAACTTCCTTCAGATACGGTATCTTTGAGGAGCATCTTTGCATTTATATTTTACCAATGCTTACGGTTACACTTGGATACAGTATCTATGTGCTTGTAGAAGCGGCAAATTGGGCACTTTTTGTCTACCCAGATTGGTAAATTAAGTTAATTTTTTTAATTTAAAAATGTTAATTCATTTTTTCAATTTTTTAAATTTTAGGCCAGTTTTGTGCACAAATTCGGACATGTTCAGCTTTGGCATGTCCACAATGCTGCTGAGAAATGGTCTGCTGATCAATGGAGTGTCAATCACTTGTTATTTGTTTGTTGGATGGTCACTGTTTCGGTGTTGGCAAAAAAGTTAGTGTTTGACTAAAATTTAATTATTTTAAATTCCATTATTATTTTCATATTACCATTCTTATTTGGTAATTAAAATAACATATTTAGTAATTGAATTAGTGATTGAAAACATTACCAAATTTATTTAATTCTGTTTCATTGTAAAGAAATGAATTTAATTGAATTAAATTGACATTCTTTGGTTTGAGTTAAAAATTTCCTTCCTTCCCTCACTTGCTTATAATTAGGGGTGCAAAAAATATGGAAATAAAATCTCTAAATACTGTTTGGCCATAAAATATGGACCAAAATCGAGAATATGGACATAAATTTTCCCAAATTGATGGTATAATTTCTCAAAATTTTCTTCAAATTCGCTAAAAGTGTCAATTTTGAATGTTTTATGTATTTGAGACCTGGCGGTGCCGATATGCGCCGTTAAAATTTTAAACCAAAATCTCTTAAGTTCTATCTTTAAACTTAGAATTAAAAACATCGCCAAAATAACTTTTAATTTTCATTGGAAATTTTAATTTTCACTGGCAAATTTAAACCGTTTTAGCACCTTTTTGCCAATATTCATTTTTCAATTTATTTAAAAAAGCGTCCATCTTTTTAGATCCAAGTGCAGTGATAAAACATCGCATTTTCAAATCCCTGGCTTCGATAATGACTTTGGTGGTTGGCACATATTTTGCCATTTGCTTCATCCGTTTGCTGCTCGCTTCCGTCACAGATCCAATTTTCATTTTGCACATTACGCCTTCCATCGGCGCACTGCTCACAATCACAGCGGCGAGCAGCAATGCGCCCATTCTGTTCGCATTTAGGTGAAAATGGATGGTGCTAGGTCAAATTGAAAATAGTCTCAGTGATTGATAAAATAATTAAATTAAATATTACGATTAATTTGTAAAAATAAACTAAAAAAAGGTATAACGCAAACAACCACTACGAAGATACAAAAACAAATTTTTAATTTGTGCTGGGATTTTTGCATATAAATCTTTTTTGAGCTTTTAGGTGAAAAACACTCGTAGGAATTTTTATTTTTTCCTATAAATTATTTTTTCTTTTTCTACAAAAATTCATTCGAAATTTTTCCAAATTTTTAGCAGTGAATATCGACAAGCGTTCCGCAAACATCTCAAAAAATTGCCATTGGTCGGCGGCATTTTCTTAACACAAATTGGACAACAGCAGCAGCAATTGCCAAATGCTGCTGTTGTCTCCATGGTTGGCGTTTTCAACAACAATGCAATTCCACAGCCGAACAGTGTTGGCCATGTTCGGCACATCACAACAATTGGAGGGGGTGAGGGCGGCACAGCGGTGCCGAAAACAATGGCACCCGTTGTTTAGGTTTTATGCAAACATTTTTGCATTATTTCTGTCATTAGTATTTTATGGCAAATGGAAAATTTTGTGATTTTAGGCTCAATTGAACAAAGTTATAGGTTATAGCCAAAACTAAACCAGGAAATAGATTTTCAAACATTTTTAGCAATAACTTTTTTGAAACTTGGCGAAATTTTTGAAATTTTGCAGATTAGTAGAAAATAATTTGGGTAATCGAATGATAACAAGAAAAAAAACAAAAGTATATAAATAATTTTATCTTTTAAAATTTTTCATTAAAATAAAATAATTTGATATCAAAAATTCTGATCACCACTTTCTAACCAACAAAATTAATTGATCTTCATATCATTCGATAGCTCGGTAGCTCTAAGTATTTTCGAAAAGCCTGTAAAATCTAAAAAAATTTCATCCAGTTTCAAAAAAGTAGCCAAAAATTTTGATAAACTGGTCCCTGCTGTACTTTTGGCTATGAACTTGACGAAATTTTTTGAAATTTTGCAGATTAATAGAGAATTGTTTATCATTTATCTTTTTACAAAATTCCGCCCTCTGATTGTGTCTATTTTTTAAGTTGTATTCGAGACAAATGTGCTTACAAGGGAACATATATGAATTATTTTGATTTTCTTCAAAACATTATACCACTTAGCAATCTTTTTATTCAATTGTTTTATTTTATTTGGCGATACTGTTTGATAGAGAAATTTAAGTTGACATTTTTAAAAAGAATTTAGCGTCTTGCACAATTATGGCTTTTTTGAATTTTTTAAAAATTAACCATTTTACTGATTTTTCAAAACTTTGATTGAATTCATCGGAGGATCAATGGACGTCAACAATGGAACAGCTTAAAGCACTGAAAAAAAAATTTGACCTATTTTGGCGTTTTGCCAAAAATTATTAACAAAAATGCAATAAAAACTAAAATTTCTCAAAAAATCATCTCCAAAATTATTTATTTTCTTGACAAGAATTTTTGCTTTTAAAAATTATTTATCACAATACTGATTTGGCCTAATTTTTTTACTTTTTTGAATACATTTGTCATTTTACTCCTCTAAAAATGAGGCTTTTAGTGCCTATTTTCCATTTTTTAATGCCTTCTTTGGGTTTTTAGAACCTAAAGCCTACCTATTTTGGCTATTTTTAGAGCTTAAAAATATAAGCCTATTAATGAGTTCAAAATCATTTGTTTGTCAAGGTTTTTTAAAGGGTTTGATTTTGAAAAAAACCATTAAATTAGACGACTTTATTAATTAAAAATTTAAAAAATTATTAGCTACAAATCAAAAAATGATGAAGAAACATTAGAAATTGTTCAAAAGTTTATTGGAATAATAAATGAATTTAAACAAAAAGGAAGAAAATATTCGTTAAAAAATGGCATCAAATTTATGCCGAAATTTCTATGAAAATTGGGGTTAGCCAATTCATAATTGAGAAATGGAAGAAAAAATTAGATATTCGTCGTAAAATTAAAATCTAATTGTTCTAAATAAAAATATTTTCATCATTTTTCAATTTTTTGCATTTTATGTGCTGATAAAATTTATTAATATATTAGATATTTAATCAATTAATAATATGTATCGCTATTTAAAATGCAAAAAATCATACCCCAATTTCCGGACCAGGCAGTTTTCGTACGGGGGGGGGGGGGGGCCGGGGCCGTACGAGCCCAAATTTTTGGCTAAACTTTTTTGAAAAAATTAAACAGAAGGGAAGAAAATATTCAGCAAAAGAATGGGATAAAATTAATTTGAAATAGCGAAAAAATTGGGAAGAATTGCAAAAATATTTATGAATTAATTAAGCAATTAAGGCTTAATCAAAATTGCTTCAAATCCAAAAGCGCTGAAGAAAAAAAAAATTGAAATTCAAAAATTTACGGCATTTAAAAATTAATTTAAAAATTTAAACAAAATAAAATATTCGACCAAAGAATGGCAATCGCAATTGAAAAGGTACCCCTATAACTGATTTTTCGAAAAAACTTTTGTAATTCATCATAGAATTCAAGAAAAAAAAGTTTTGAAAGATCTTTCACGATTTTTAATTTTTCGAAAAACTTAGTAATTCATAAAATTCTGAAACTTTATCTTGAGAATTTTTTTTAATTTTTCGATGGGAAAACGATATGGAGAGGGGAACTGATCTGTCTGGAGGGGGGAATTTTTATATTTTTTCTACCCGCTTTGGCCCAAAGTTAAAAATCATAAATTCTTAAAATTCACAATTTTATATTACCAAATGTGAGTTTCGCCATATTTTTTGCACTCCTTCTCCGCTTCCGACCACGTGTACTGGGCCCTGTAAAAATTACAGTAATTATAGCATTATACTCCAAGGCGGTAAATTAGATCTCTAATTTGATAAATTGATTGCATCCCTATAATTGAAAAAAATAAAATTTACAAAATTTTAGTTCAACTTGCAGCTTGGCCATGGCTTATTGGAATTTACTAATTGGGTTTATTCAGATGGAAATTAAATAATTTTATTAAAAAATAATTAAAATACTTAAAAGGCGGAGGTGAAAGAAATCATCTAAATTTATAGGATTTATAGCTCTGGAATAAAAATGAAGAAAATTTTTGCGAAGGGATGGCTTTTAAAAAGAACAATGAGAAGCTTTCCCATTAAAATAATTATTGTAAGCGCTAATTAAGCAATTAAAGCGTTCCAAAACAATGACCCTCGAGGGTGACGAAAAAAATTCCGAAAATTCGTTGGAAAATGGATGATCGTTTATGAAGCGATCGAATGTATAAGAACCTTAAAAATTTGTCAAATTTATTTCCTAATTAATTATTTGCCCAAATTTATGCGTTTGGAAAATTTGTCGAAGATGCAATAATAAAAGAAATAAATTATATGAATGCCACTTGCTTGTTCAATCAAACAAATTGGCTAATTAAAGGGGAGAGAAAAACGGAACGTTTTAATTGATGAATAAATGGACATTTCAGTCCCATTTTAAATTCAGGTTGCTTATTAACCAGTAGCTTTTGAGCTTAAAATTTCCTCCTAAATAAAAAAACTGAATTTTCTCGGCAGCTTTATTAATTAATCTAGCATTAATTCAGAAAAAGTTGCTTTAATTAAAAATGGAAATTTTAAAGTTTTAGGCCTGAAATTGAGGCTTTGATATTACTGATACCAAGTATGTGTACATATTTGGAATTATTTATTCAATAAGCTATAAAATATTTTTATGTAAAAGAAACATTGCCCAAAATGCATAAAATTTAGGATATTTTAATTGACGACAATTAATGAATTTAATTAATAGCAATTGTTTGTTTTGGCAGGTCATTTCATTCTTTTGAAATCCATCCTTAATAAAAAATTAGGGCAATTTTATCACTTTTTATAGCACGGATAATTATTTTAAACAATTTTTATTGGCTTTTTCCAATTTATTAAATTTAAGAATTATAAAAGATTTCAAGCTTTTTTTCTAATTTAAATTGGATCTTTTAAAAAAGGACATGATGAGAAGTGATACAGAAGAAAACCCATTGTGCCTTTAAAGGGTTTAATTAGAGCAATTAATATTTAGTGAAAATAAATTATGACTCGTAAAAACAGCATGGTTTGGAAGGGCCGTAGGTTCGAACCCCAGCGGGATGTTACCTTTTATTTTCAACAAGTGGCATACGTTATTAAATGTAGTAAAAGGGCGTATTTGCAACCATTTTTTGGAAAATATAAAAAATTTTCTAAAAAAAATTTATTTCATCATAAAATTTTTAGTTTTTTGCTATTAAAGGAAAAATTCAATTTCTTTGAATTTTTTATAAAACAGAAAAAGAGATAGGCGTTTTTCCAAAATTTTCGACATCAAACTCGCCCAGAAAGAAATTCCGGAACAATTAGGTTCGGCGCTATTATTCCGGAAATGTGGTTGGAATTCTTTAGACTGCTGATCAGATGGTAAAAAATTTCCCATGCCAATTTACACTGAATTTTCCGAATAATTTTTCTTTTAAAAATCTTTTCATACACGAAAATTAGAAAGATCTGAAAAATAGGACTCTCGGGAACTTTTCCAAAAAATGCGTCAAAGAACCATCAACATTCATAATGTATTCTTATATAAACGATGCCATAATTCAAGCATTTTTTCCAATTTTGATCATCCAAACATTCATTGCTCATTCACTGTCCGTCGATGAGAGTGGCGGAAGGTCAGAACTGTTGCAGGGCGCGGGACCGAACTTTCCAAGGCCATGTAGCGGTAGGCCAAATGATCCATGTCCGGCATTTGGTGGTTGGGCATGGGGACGGAAGCCGAACGGACTGCGCTTCTTACGGGCCGAAGCGTCAGAGCTGCTTTCCGGCGGTGGAAGGTCGGAGCTGTTGGGCGGTGGGGGTCCGAACTGTCCTGGGACATGTTGGCCATTTGGTGGTGGACCAAATGATCCATGTCCGCCATTTGGTGGTGGGCCATGGGGACGGAAGCCGAACGGACTGCGTTTCTTGCGGGCCGAAGCGTCAGAGCTGCTTTCCGGCGGTGGAAGGTCGGAGCTGCTGGGCGGTGGGGGTCCGAACTGTCCTGGGACATGTTGGCCATTTGGTGGTGGGCCATGGGGACGAAAGCCGAACGGACTGCGCTTCTTGCGGGCCGAAGCGTCAGAGCTGCTTTCCGGCGGTGGAAGGTCGGAGCTGTTGGGCGGTGGGGGTCCGAACTGTCCTGGGACATGTTGGCCATTTGGTGGTGGACCAAATGGTCCATGTCCGCCATTTGGTGGTGGGCCATGGGGACGGAAGCCGAACGGACTGCGCTTCTTGCGGGCCGAAGCGTCAGAGCTGCTTTCCGGCGGTGGAAGGTCGGAGCTGTTGGGCGGTAGGGGTCCGAACTGTCCTGGGACATGTTGGCCATTTGGTGGTGGGCCAAACGATCCATGTCCGCCATTTGGTGGTGCGCCATGGGGACGGAAGCCGAACGGACTGCGCTTCTTGCGGGCTGAAGCGTCAGAGCTGCTTTCCGGCGGTGGAAGGTCGGAGCTGTTGGGCGGTGGGGGTCCGAACTGTCCTGGGACATGTTGGCCATTTGGTGGTGGGCCATGGGGACGGAAGCCGAACGGACTGCGCTTCTTGCGGGCCGAAGCGTCAGAGCTGCTTTCCGGTGGTGGAAGGTCGGAGCTGTTGGGCGGTGGGGGTCCGAACTGTCCTGGGACATGTTGGCCATTTGGTGGTGGACCAAATGGTCCATGTCCGCCATTTGGTGGTGGGCCATGGGGACGGAAGCCGAACGGACTGCGCTTCTTGCGGGCTGAAGCGTCAGAGCTGCTTTCCGGCGGTGGAAGGTCGGAGCTGTTGGGCGGCCGGGGTCCGAACTGTCCTGGGACATGTTGGCCATTTGGTGGTGGACCAAATGGTCCATGTCCGCCATTTGGTGGTGGGCCATGGGGACGGAAGCCGAACGGACTGCGCTTCTTGCGGGCTGAAGCGTCAGAGCTGCTTTCCGGCGGTGGAAGGTCGGAGCTGTTGGGCGGCGGGGGTCCGAACTGTCCTGGGACATGTTGGCCATTTGGTGGTGGACCAAATGGTCCATGTCCGCCATTTGGTGGTGGGCCATGGGGACGGAAGCCGAACGGACTGCGCTTCTTGCGGGCCGAAGCGTCAGAGCTGCTTTCCGGCGGTGGAAGGTCGGAGCTGTTGGGCGGTAGGGGTCCGAACTGTCCTGGGACATGTTGGCCATTTGGTGGTGGACCAAATGGTCCATGTCCGCCATTTGGTGGTGGGCCATGGGGACGGAAGCCGAACGGACTGCGCTTCTTGCGGGCTGAAGCGTCAGAGCTGCTTTCCGGCGGTGGAAGGTCGGAGCTGTTGGGCGGCGGGGGTCCGAACTGTCCTGGGCCATGTTGGCCGTGTGGTGGTGGGCCAAAACGTTCTTGTCCCTTATGATTGGGCGTTCCGCGCGGCTTGAAGCCAATTACAGTTGCAGCCAAGCCAACGCAGAAAATTGTGCACACAATTATTTTACCCATTCCTAAAAAAAAGTTAAATTCCTAGTGAATTATTGAATGATGCCTCCATTTCGTTTACTCGCCTTTTATATGAAAATTTTCCAATGGGTTAAAATTGCGACAGTTAAACAAATATCGTTTTTATAAAAATTTCATCATTAATTTCGATCAATTCGTTAAAAATGGAGTACATTTTTGGTGATGATCATTAAAATTTGCAGATGGGTAAACAAAACGAAGATTTGTATTTTCATGTCATAAGTTTAACAAGTTTTTTCCCAAAAGTTTGTGAGAAAATTTTTAAAATATTTTTCGGTATATTAGAAAAGATTAAGGATATCCGGAAAACAAAATCAATGGCAGTAATATATATATATATAAATAAAAGTTCATTTTAATTCACTAGGAATTTTTGATTTTTCCTTAATAATAAATCTAAATTTCTGATCACTCCCGTTGTCATTTTACACGTTTTTGGCAATTTCGATGGTACTTTTCGGTTTTGTTACTACACCTCAAAATTTAAAAAATCAACAAAAGGTACGCATAAAAATCGGTTTTATATTAATTTTCTATTTGTCTTATTTTTGAACTGAAAGTGACACTCAATTTTTTATCCTAATTCAAAAAACAAAAATTAAATTGATGCAGCACTAATTTCTACGTGAAAATGGCTTAATATTTCGTGGAAAATTTTGTTCCAAAATAGTGGCGTGCTAAAATGGCTTTTCCTGTTGGCTTTTAAAAATTTTGGATGTATTTAAATTTTGAGGTGTAGGAACAAAACCGAAAAGTACCATTTCGATTTTGCCTAGTTAATAAAATAAATATTATATATGCTTATCTCTTATTATCTAATTGATTTTCATGGTTAAAATGAATTTTTCAGGCGTAAAAACGATACCGGGCCCGGTTCGGCTCGGCCTCTATAAAATTTTATTTTATTGGCAATTCCATTTAAAATATGCAACAATATAACTCGCCAAAATTTGAGTGAAAAATAATATACCAGGCTAAAACAGGGCATGGCTCGGAATTTAAAGACCATAAGAATGAAGAAACAGGGACACAAGTTTACGGCATTTTGTATATTAATTACGGCAGCCTAAAAGGCATTTAAACGGGTTAATTAGTGAAAAATCTCCCCGAGAAAATGTTTGGGGGGGGGGGGGTGTTCCTGGGAGAAATAAATGGCCAAGCGGGAGACGTGGAGTAATTGGACAATTTCAGTTTTTTATTAGCAAAAAAATAATTTTAAATTAAAAACTAATTATGGAAAAATCGCTCCCGAGGAAAGAAAAATTTTTTAAAAACCAATAAATAATCAGAAAGAGCATAAAATTACCAAAATATGATTTTAATATTTCCAATTTATTCCTTCTTCGTCTTTGTTTTTTTCCATATTCTTCCGTTCATTCACTATTAATTTTTTGCTCCAAATTTGATTTTCCATCTCCAAAATTTCGTTTAGGGACATTCAACAATTTTGCAATTTCTCTGTCACTCATTTTTGGGTTTTGTTCTTTTATTTCCCAAAAAGTTTTCTTTTGTTCTATTTTTTCTTTCTCTGGTCATATATTTTTTACTCATTCCAAATTGTTTCTTCCATTTATTAATTGTTCTATGGCTTACTCCAATTTTCTTACAAATTTCGGCATAATTTGTTCCCATTCGTTGTTCGGATATTTTCTTCCTTTTTGTTTATATCATTTGTCATTCCAATAAATTTTGCACAATTTCTGTTTTTTGTTCATCAGTTTTATTTATTTTTTGATTAAGCCCTAATTCTTTGATCCATTCATAAATTGTTCGATTTGTCCCAATTTTTTCGCTATTTTCATATCAATTTTATTCCATTCTTTTGTTGGGTATTTTCTTCCTTTTTGCTTAATTTTTTCTTTTATTTTATAATATTTTGCAATTATTTCTCTTTTTTTCTTCTCATTTCGTTGTTTTTGTTCTTTTTCTTCCCATTTTTCTCCGAATATTTCATCAAAACTCTTCTGTTGTTGCAACTTTTTATTTACCATATCAATTTGGTCAAATTTGATAAACAAAAATAAAATTAAAGAGGAATAAAGAAATAATTGCATTTCTTTGAAATAATTTATAAAATAAAATTTTCAAAAATATTGCTTAATTTAGTCAATTTAGTAAAATATAAATAAAAACATAAAAATCAGGTATATTCAGGTTGATTTCTCAAATCAGGACAAAGAAAAAAATATTCAGTACTTTTTATTATTTCATATTAATAGGATTGTAAATTTTAGATAAAAAATTGCGAAATAGGTATTTAAATATGTACAAAAAAAGCTCAAAATTGTTATTAAATATGCTTCTATTTCTGTGTAAACGAATAATTTAAAATATTTCTAATATTTTCTTAGAAAATATTGACAATTTTAAATTAAAAATTTTTTTCAAGAAAAAAACAATAAATTTTGAGGGACAATTTTAGATAAAATTTTCCAGTTCTTAGGGGAAATATTTTAAAATTTTCAGGTCGATTCATAGGGTGTATTTTTTGATTTTATTGTTTTTGTTAAGGCTTTTTCCTAAGATTCTTAAAATAGTTAACAAAAATGCCGAAATGCTTATCTGTGCGTATTAAATGCGCAAAAATTTTAGGTATTTACCTAAAATTTAGTCCTACTCATCAGTTCTTAATTTTCCAAAAATTTTGCATAAATTTTTTTTTTGCCTGACTTGGACAATTGCCCAAACTCAAATACCTGCAAGATTTCTTAAAAAAAACTCGGGGAAAACTCGACGCTGTTTTCAAACAAATAACTTCACTAGTTGAGTATCCATTATCTGATTTGGAAGTGGGCTTTTCACGACAAATTAAAATTCTTGGTACAAATATTATGAAACCCATAATGTATTAATTATATTGTGGATTCAATGGCATTTCAGTAGGAATTGGGTAACAGTGAATTTGTGTAAACCAAAATTCGGGTCATGGTGGGACCTAGATTTCCAACCGGTCTTGCTGGTCCGCCGCACTTGTCCAATTCGACAGAATTAATTCTGTATATCGTCAGAGTCGTAAATTTTAAATCCAGCAAAAATTTATTTTAAATTATTCAGATTGGATCAAAAATTTTCATGGTTCAGCGATTGGAATGTGTTTATTTTGGACTTAATTTGCTGCTGGTTCAGTCCTCCGGCAAGCAGTTCACATTTGCACTTCCGTGCTCTGTTTCGCTGTGGCCCTGGTGACCAGCAAATCCAACACCGGCTCCTTCTTCAAATATTTGACTGCTCGTTCGTGAGTGATCATCGTCTGCAAAAAAAGTGGAACCGATAAAAATGAATGCACATTTTAATAAATTATTATTATTATTAGGGCTGCCATTTTTAAGCAAATGCCTAACATTTCTGTGCGTTTGATACGCCCACATAAGCAAAAAACAAAACGCTTTTGTGCCTATTTCGGCCATTTTTTGCGCCTACTTTCGGGCTTTTTGGAAAAATCCTTAACCAAAATGTAATAAAAATAAAAAAGACACCCCTAAGAAATGTCCTTAGAAAACACACCGCTATGAATTGAAAAAAATTTCACAAAAATTAATCCAGCAAAATTTAATATGTTTTCTTGATAAAAATTTTGGTTTAAAATTTTATTTGCCTATTTTTGTGCCGATTCGAAGATTTTCCCGCAGCGGGATCAGCAAATTTGAAATTTCCGGTCTCTACTTTTCACAACAAATCAAAATTCTTGGTACAAAGTAAATGAAATCAAAATTGTTCTATATTCATTATGTTGGGATTCAATGGCATTTCAGTCGGAATGGGCCGTAAGAATTTGTATAAACCAAAATTCGGGTCCGGGTGGAACCTAGATTTCCAACCGGTCTTGCTTATCACCCGCACTTGTTTTAATAAAAAAAAAACGTATTAAAAATTTCAATAAGCATGCACTCGAATATTCTTTTATCTCAATTTCACGGGACTTTGTTTTGAAAATGGATCATAAAGGCAACATTTTTGGCCTTAAATGATTCATTTATCGACAGATGCATAAAAAACAATGGGATTTCTTTAGATATTTACTAAAAAATTTCTATTTTTTGCTAATTTAATTTTGTTTTTACGTAATCGACGCCGTTCACTTGCAGAATTTTGTCATGCACTTTCAGCCCAGCTTCTTCCGCGGATGAACTTAAAATCGAAATATGAAATGGTCAAGAAGAAAGGGGCACACTTTGTTTCCACGCTTGTCACATAAATGCCCTTAAGTCGGGAAAATTTTAATCGTTTTATGTAATTATCATTAATACATTGAAATTTATTAATTAAAAAAAGAATGAGTTACAAATTAAATTCATTTTTGAAAAACACCATCAAAAATGGCCTTCGTTATAAACATAAAAACTATCAAATCATATTGTTAGCATATCAACTAAGAAAATTATTCATCGGTTTTTCATAAAATTGATAACAGACGGAATCACTGTAGACGGACTGTCGATGGTTTTGGTCAATGCCACCGCCGATACTTATGCCAATTCTTTAATAAAATGAAAAACAATAATTTTTACGGTTATTTTGAGAGTTTTAAAGGGAGAGCCTTTTTATATAAACCGAAAATAGGTTTTTCGGAGTCATGACCATTTTGACGACCTAACTTAATTCAAAGGGTTTTGGAAAAATTCATTTATTTCCTAATTTTATCTTATTTTTTTATTCGAGTTCGGTTAGAAATTCGGATTTTGTCGGGATGTTAGATTCGTGACTAGCGAATCCTAAAACCCACAGAAACATCATTTAAAACGACACTGGGGAATTTTTTTCCATTTTTAATAATATTAAATTACTTCCATCGAGGATTGCCTTCGGCGTCCGTTTCCTTCCTGACGCTTTTGGACCTTTCAAACATTATAATTACAGATATATTTGCTGGCATTTTTAATAAGGAATTACAATAATTGGTTAATTTAATATTTATTATTATTTTTACCTTCAAAGCCATGCAAAGGCATTCCAATGGTGCGCTGGCACGGTGGGAAAACTCGGCCATATTTAAGAGGCAAATTTAAGTTTGAAAAAATAATTTTTTTTTATTTAAAATTAAGTTTTTTTTAATAATTAATGGATGGCTAATTTGCTGACACGGGAAAATTGGAGAGAGAGAAATGAATGATTCAATGTATGCATATCCCTCAACACAAAAGCGGATGAATAATTGTGCTGTGTTCAATCGATGGTCCTTCTCCTCCACTATCGATTTCGCATTGTCTGTTATTATACAAATTTTGAAATATTTTTAAACCATTTTTTAAATTAAAGAAGACGATAGAATTTGTGACCATTGAAATTGAAATCGTTTTTTTTTCAAAAATTTCATTCCTTTGACCTGAATATTTGCTGGATTTCAAATTACATTTTTTTCTAATTAATTGTCAAAAAATTATCTTATAATTATTTTTCGCTAATGAATTTTAAAAGAAAGTTTTCAATTACGAAAACCTAATTTATTTATTGGGTCATTAATAAATGCATATTTGACTAAGCAATTAAGGCAATTAAATAATACCAATCTTACATCATTTAAAACATGCAAATAAAACTATTCCCATTCTAATTCATTGTTGTGAATTTCTTCTCTTTTTCCTCAACTTATTTTTTTATTCTCAAAATCCCGATAATTTGTTGTATTTTCTCTGCGCTGACAATTGCTGCAAAAGGGGTCCAAGTGTGTTATGCCAGAAAGAAGCGGAGTGTGGGAGAAAGTGGGATAATAGAAGGAGCACCCGTAGCTCAGTCGGTTAGAGCACGGCACGGATTGCTGGGGGTCGTGGGTTCGAGTCCTACCGGGCGACACAGTTGGCCACCGCACAGCCAATTTTCACCGAATTAAACTATTCCATCATAATTTAATTTGGCAAAAAAAATTTAAAGACATAATTTAAATAATTTGTGCCCAAAGGGTGTAAAATTTGTCTTTACATCAATGAGAATTGGTTGTGAAAGCATGGCTTTAATTGTTATCTAAATATTGTAATTTGACTGGTGTTTGGAGATCATAAGATGGATTAAATTTCACTCCGATGGCGCCCACCTGAGTCCAATGGGCAACATTGGCCAGGTTGTCTCATCCAACCACATGTCCTTGTTGATGCCGAATTTGGCCAATTCGGACCACCACGCGTGGCATGATATCTCCAGCACTTCCTCTTTAATTGGCATAATTTTCGAGAATTTGACTAATGCATGCATCGACTCCTCCATAATCATCCTTTTTTGAAGAGATTTAAAATATTGAATTTAATTAAAATTATAAAAAAATTTTGGTAATAATATAAAAAATACTAAATATGAATGTAACAAATTTTCTCGTTTTGTATTTACTCTCAAATCAGTCGCGGTTAGTGACGCATTTTGCACCGACGAATTTTCCGATCACGGCCAAGTGGAGTCTTCTTGGATCTTTTTAGTCTCCACATGGCGGTAGGGGTCAACTGCGTCTGGCCAACTGCGTCTGAGACAACTTTATGAAGCCATAACTTTTTTCTTTGTTGGCCAATTCAAACAAACTTGGTATCATTAGAAAGCTCTACATGTTTAGAAGATATTTCTAAGCATTTTCTAAGCGATTAAGCAACCCGCAAAAAGTCAAAGCTTGAAAACTGCAAAAAAAAAATCCGAAATTTTGTATATTTCTATTTTTAACTGTTTTAGTTCTGTACTAATCACTACGAATTTTGGTTAGCTGATAGAGCTTATGAAGAGCTTCCGAATGACATCAAGATTGTTTGATTTGGCCAACATAGAAAAAAGTTATGGCTTCATAAAGGTGTCTCAGACGCAGTTGGCCAGACGCAGTTGGCCCGTTCCGCCACATGGGGAACGTACACATGTGGTCTTACAGCATGACCATAGAACAGTAAATTCGCTATCATTAAATTCTCATTGCAATTTTTGGCAAATTAAAAGATTAAAGCGAGAAAAGTAAAACCTCAAAAAATTTTTGGATATGGAAAAATATAATTTTGAAAAAAGATAAAAATTTTTTATTTAAAAAAGGCAAAACAAATTCAAATTCTATTATTATTTGCTTATAATAATTAGGGCTCGAAATATATGGACTAAAAAACGTTAAATATGGACATAAAATATGGACTAAAAATGCCCGAAATATGGACTAAAAAGCTCAAAAATGGCCAAATATGGACCAAAATATGGACTAAAAACTGCTAAAATATATGTTTTAAACCCCCAAAAATTCCAAAAAAGGTTGTATATTCAATATTTGCTTAAATAAATGAAAAAGTACAATAAACAACCAAAAAATGTATTTAAAACTTAAAAATGCAAATTTTTATTGTCGTCCATTGTATAAAAAATACTTCCAAGTTTGCCAAAATTTCGAAAAAAAATTCCCATAAAAAAAGAAAAATTCGCAAAAAATGGCGCAAATATTTATTAAAATGACAAAATGACAGACGAAAACACAAATTTTTCGTATTTTTAGGGGGGTGTATTTTTAAAAAATTTCTAAAAAGTCACTCTTTAGGGGTGTATTTTTCGCTTTTTTTTTTTTTTGCATTTTTCTTGTGAAAATTTCCAAAAAATGGCCAAAATATGGACTAAAAAAGCAAAAATGGTGAAATATGGATTTATTCCCGAAAACCCCCAAAATATGGATTTATATGGACTAAAACTTTCACCAAATCAAAAAATTTTAACGTAGAAATGCTATTTTTGAGCCCCTTTCTTCATAGCATATGCGCAGAAAAAATATGTTAATCCATACCATTTCGAGCCCTAATAATAATAGAGTCTTTCGGTGCTATGTTGATGCGAAACGTACAAAAACCAAGCGCTTGATTCATGCACTTGATTTTTAATCTAATTATTAGATTATTTAATGAAAAAATTAAAAGTTACATAATATGTATAGTAAAATTAGTTTTGCTAATTTTTAAATAAAGCAAAACATGAAAATTTAGTTAAATAAAAATACAATTAATTAAAAACAGCACTTTTTTAAAATTTTCCGTTTTTTTGTGTATTTAAGTCTTTCCAGATCACCATGACGGATTGATCTGATTATGTTAGTGCAAATGACTTTTTTAATCAGCATAAAAAGTTAAATTAGAGCATCTTTCAGAGCTCTTTGGCCCATAAAAGATTTGATCTTTCGTCAAAGGCTTAGGTTAGGCCTGAGTTTTAGGCTAAGTGTTTTTTTAAATATTTACATAAAATATTTTCTTACTTTTGCTTCATTTGAAAATTTGCAAAAAATTAATTTTACTTTTTAATTAAGTTTTAAATTTTGATATTCCAAATATTTGACTTTTATCTGATAATTTAGAATAAAAATCAAGTGCATGAATCAAGTGCTTGATTTTTGCACTTTTTGTTGATCGACATAACACCGATTCAAAAATCTTACGAAAAAAAAACTCCAGATTTGTCATTCTGAAAATAGAATTGATTTTATTCAAATATTTTGTGAGAAGTTTTAATGCGTTTTAACCCCGTTTTATTTCTTTACTTTTTTCGTCCATATTTGGCGTGATAATTTAATTGCAGAGAATTCAAGGCACAAACATCAATTTAAATTAATTTAATAATCAAAGCTCAGATTAAATAAACCGGAAAACTCTATTTAATAAATAAAAAGGCGAAACAGAAGTTATATGACTAGAGCTGTGTCCATATTTAGTCATTTTTCCCAAAAAAACCTCTATAGAACGGCCCCCATAAGCTAAATTGGCCTTTTTGACCCTAAAGACCGGGAAATTTTCGGAAAAAAAACATTTTTTTTAATAAAAATTTTAAACTTTCTTAAAAATTAGTAAATTTAAAATAAAAATAAGCAAAAAATAAAAGTTCGCTTTTTAGGTCCCTTTTTCATTAAAAATTAATGAATTTTTTAATATAATATTTAGCCATTTTTAAATATTTTACTTCATATTTAGCCAATTTGAAGAAATTTGAGAAATTATGCCCTCAGTTTGGAAAATTTATGTCCATGTTTTTGCCATTTGATGTCCATATTTCGCGATTTTTGGTCCAAATTTATGGCCATATTTCGCGATTTTTGGTCCATATTTTTGGCAACCCTATATATGACTATTTACATATTACCCTTGTTGACCTCTTATGTATTAATACAAAAATTTGTAACTCAAATATCGGATATCCCCTATTTTGGCAACATTTCAAAGCAGAAAAAAATATTTTAAAAAGGAAACGGACTTTTGTCAATCAGTCACGCAATTAATGACTGAAAATGAACGCTTTACCATGAGAAATGGACTCTATTTTAACAGATAATTAAGAACGCAACTTATCAGAGTGGCATCAATTTTACAGAAATAGAATAAAATTACTCAAATTCATTCAAATTTTTTAGAATTTACATCACAGAACAGGTCACATAATAGGATTGAATTGTTAGCCGATTTGTAGCTAATTTTTTAATGACTTTAGTCAATCAGTCACGTTTATTGATGCTTGTTTATTTATAATAAATTCAATTTAAATGTAGCCCAATATTTTAAGAAAGCAATTTTTGTATAATTATCGCAATTTTCAAATTATATGACTCCTCGAATCTCTTTTCTGTTTTTTGTAATTGAATTTGTGCCAACAATTAATTGTCCGCCTTTTATTCTTTCTTATTTCCCATTCTGGATAGCAATGAAAATTTGAGGAAATGGTAATTATAATTATTTTTTGATTGTGCCAATTCGTTTTATGAAAGCACATTTAATTTTCCTTATGAGACATGGTGATAAAAAATCCAATTCAATTTTTATTATGAATTTCTTTCTTAGATTAAAAGGATATTCTTATCGTTTTCGCTGTTTAAATTTTGATATGGCTTCCTTCCAAAATTTGATGTCCATTAACACCAGCTCCAATTATCCGGTAAAGAAATGCTAATGTGGAAAACGCCATAAATTTAATTCTAACTCAAAAACAAGACTCAAATGTTTCATTATCAATTCCGGGTTAAAATTTCAAATCATCAATACCGTATATCGTTTCTGATTCACTAACCCATTTCCCGATCAGGAAATTTCCAATCAGTAATTTCAAATAAAAATTGATGCCGAATTTGGAATTTTGCATTATGGAAAATCTGAATGGGAATTTATTGCTTTTCAATTATCAATTAGTTTATTTGGTACAATTAGTCAAGCTTACAAAAAATTAGGTTAAAAAGATTAAAAATTTTGCAATCCCCTTTTTAGCTTTATTTGGCCTACCGTTTCGCTGGTCCTTCGTCCGATTTGATTGTTCCCGCACTTTCGGTTTTTATCCCCGGATATTTTGGGGTCATTCTGAACGCATTTGTTGTTTTTACAACATTTAGAGCAAAGTAAAAAACTGATAAAATTAACAAATAATCCTTTACTAATGTTTTCATAAAAGAAACCTGCGCAATGGAAGTGCCAATGTTTTGGTGGCATTGATTTGTCTGTTCGAAGTTGGCCACCAATGCGGGCACATTGTGTTCTTAGTAATCGTGGCGAGTGGCATAAATTTTATTGGACTATTTGAAACCGAGCTTCTCCTTGCGGTATCAATTAAATTTTAAATTTTTATTTCCCCTTTATTAAGCCAATGCTATTTTGTGCCAATGCCATTATGATGGCGATGTTTTGCGCTTCTGCTGACCGTTTATTTGCTGTTATGTTTCCATTTAAGTAAGTCAAAAATGCATTTTCCCATTTTTTTATTACTTATTTATTTTATTTTTGATTAAAGAAATGTTTTTAGACACAAATCAATCACCACAAAACATTACCGTGTTTATTTGTTCGCGCATACAGTAACCTGCGTGCTATTCGGCCTCTACAGTCTCTATTTTTTGTTATACAATGCGATTCTCAGTTCCGGAAAGTGAATAAACTCAATGAGTCAACCATTTTGGCCAATTCTCCATTTTTAGGCCAACTACGGGTTGCATTTGTGAGATTTTGTCGGATGATTCTGTCCGCAATCAGTATTTTTTCTTCACAACTTTGCTCAATTTGGCGTGCATTGTTTGCTATTTGGCCATCGGAGCGATAATCAAATACAAAAAAGGGGGCAAGTGCAATTAATTAATTGCCACAAAATTGAAAAATATTATGATAAAAATATGCCAAGCTTAATTTGAGTTCTCATTTTCGAAATTGGTCATTCTTCGAATGGCAATTTTCAAGCACCTTCTCAAATTATGAGTATCGTGATTTCTAACTAGAAATTGGTTTTAATAATTTTTAATTGTCTAATGGTAACTTTCCAGTGAAATTTCATTAGTTTTCATCATTTTTTATTCGCTAATGACCCATTTTTCCCAACTTTCCATTGAAATTTCATTAGTTTTAATCATTTTTTATTCGCTAATGACCCATTTTTCCCAACTTTCCATTGAAATTTCATTAGTTTTAATCATTTTTTATTCGCTAATGACCCATTTTTCCCAACTTTCCATTGAAATTTCATTAGTTTTAATCATTTTTCATTCGCTAATGACCCATTTTTCCCAACTTTCCAGTGAAATTTCATTAGTTTTAATCATTTTTATTCGCTAATGACCCATTTGTCCCAACTTTCCATTGAAATTTAATTAGTTTTCATCATTTTTTATTCGCTAATGACCCATTTGTCCCAAAACTTTCCAGTGACCAAAGACACGAACAATCGTCTGATGCGTTCCCTGGTGATCATTTTGTTGGTCAATGTCGGCGGCTATCTGATCAATCTGAGCGTCTATCAGTTGGCCTTCTCCTTCCAACAACAGCTCGGCTCTTATGTCCGCGTTTGGCAATTCACTTTCATTTCCGCCTCTCTGCTGAACATTTGTTCAGCCGCCAACGCACCGATTCTTTTTGTTAATAGGTGGAAAATTTGAAGAAATAATTTAACATTTTCTAATAGTCTCAAGGTTAATACAAAAAAGCATTTTGGTTTATCCGTAATTTAATTTACAATTGTTTTAGTCAATTAATTTGGCATTTTAACAAATGCTTTTATTTTGTAAAATTTAAACTTTTTCTTAGCACTGATTATCGGAGTGCGTTCAAGCGTGAATTTGGCCTGGTCAAGAAATTGTTGCGCATTGGAAACACAACAACAGTGCCCATTATCAATGCCACTGTTGTCCATGTTCGGCAGCAACAACAATTTCGTTCTCAACGTTCGCAAACGATTGTCCGTGCTGCTCACTAATGATGCCTAATTGACTAATTAAAACTGAATTTATGATGATGAAAATTGGTGATCATAAATTTGTTAAGCAGTAGTTTCAAAAAGGTATTGAAAGTTGAAATGATTTGACATTTCACACTTAACTTTTTTTTTTTGTCTTTTTCAAGTAAACTTACAATTTTTACTTCAATTATTTCGCAAGAAAATTTGAAATAAACGATCATCAAAATGACAAAAAAAACGATAAAAATGTTTAAAAATTATTGAATTTAAAAATTCCTTCTCTAAATAAATGTGGTATTTTATTCCCTCCATTTGAGTTGATTCAATCGAAATTCCGTTCAGCGTTCTGCAAACTATAGGAGTTTTTGGGGCCGGCGGTGCCGATAGGCGCCGCTGGGGGAAAATTTTTAATGAATTTTGTTAGGAATTAGCCAAATTTCAAAAATTTCCTCTTTAAATGAAAATAAGGCACTACCCCAAATCAGAACATTTCTTAGAAATAAGAACAGATACACCCCTGCTCTAATTGACGCCGCCGGAATGCGATTTCTTAACGATTTTGTTCAAAAATGACAAAATTACGATTTTGAGCCAATTTTTTTAAGAGAATAAGAAACCAGAAAATTTTGAATATTTAACTGAATCTTGTTAAGATTTTGCATATTAATTCGCTTCAAAAAACATTTCTTTCAAAAATTATCATTTAAAATCTAAATTTCTCCCTGAATCCAAAAAAGACAAAAATAAGGACAAATCTTACAAATAAGGACATTTAAAATTTGTAAGATTTGGACCCTCAAAATAAGGACAAATCTTACAAATAAGGACAAAGGGTAATAATGCCAAATTGTAAAATACTAAAAAATCTCATTTTTACCATTTCCTTTTGTTCGTCCGTCGGCGATCGACAAAAAGTGCAAAAATTTTGCTAATTTTCAAATGAAGCAAAAATAAGAAAACCTCCAAATATTTTATGGGCCAAAAAGCTCTGAAAGATGCGCTTTTTGGGTCGTTATTTGTGATCGAATTTTCACGAAAATTATAAGCCTTAAAATATTACGTATGAAAAATAAAAAATACATAATATAAAATTAAAAAATATAATTAAAGGAGAGTCAAACATAGGTTTTATAAGTCAAACATAAGTTTTGTTAAGAGATCACTGATCAGAAGCGCATTTCCTAAAAAACAAAAAACATGGAAGCCAAATTTTAGCATATGCATTTCCATATTTTTTTAAAATATTTTCTAAAAATTGAAAATTAAAAAATTCTGAAATTGCCATTTCTGCTCTATTTTATTACAAATTTCCTTCTGTCGTTATTGGATTTTTCTCGGCAAACTGAAGTTAAATAGGTTTTCTTTTTTTATTAATTTCAGCTTTTCGCATTAGAAATCGCTGATAAATAAATTAGAATCAGGAATTTCTTCAAATGTAAATGCCATAAATCCGGTTTATTTTTGTTCCCCACAACGAATGGATCGCAATTGCAACAAATTATAAAATTAGCCAAACAAGTGAGAAATTTGTGATTTTCGCTAGACATTACTAATAAATAACATTGGCAATTCACGACCTATTTTCAGAATTATAAACAAAATACAGGATCATTATTTTGGTTCCCACATTTACCAGTAAGATTTTTCCTGAGCACGCACTTTTATTTTTAATTCATTTAATTTAAGAATTATTTTTTCCATAATAAAGATATAAGATTTTTATATTTTATTTTCGCTCTTATTTTTGTTCTTAATTTAATTATTGTTTCTGATTTGTTGAAGCGTGTTTTACTCGCTGTCAGCGACAATTTCTGCTCTATTTTATTACAAATTTCCACTCCGCAAACTGTAGATAAATAGGTTTTCTTTTTATTAAACGCAGAATAATCATAGTTATGTATTTAAAAGCCTTTTTTAAACCCAAGTCCACGTTTATTTTTTATTAAAAATAGTAAAGGTATTCAATTGTGTTGTTCTAACAAAGTAAACTATAATGAAAATGAAAATGGAAAAGAATGGATAAATTAGACAAAATTCAGAAGCTCCACGATTCAACAAATATCGGTTAATCCATCAGTTTTTGTTTTTCTTCTTCCATATTTTTAATTTTTCTACCTTCTGATCTAAATTTGGAGTAAATAAATTAATAAATCTATTCGAATTATTTACCATTCCACAGCTTCTTTACCATTTTTTCATCTGAATTTTTATGTGATTAAAAAAATACTTTTGATTTTTTATTTGTAAATAGGGCTGCATGTTCCTGGACTTCTAAAATTACTAGAAAATTGCTGCCGAAAAATTTATATAACATTTTCAGTTAATTGACGGTTTTTTTTTACTTTCACATTTTCACATTTTTCCGCTGGCGCTTTTTTGAAAAAACTTTTGGGGAAGGGGGCCCGGTGTGATAGGCGCCGCCGGGAGAAATTTTTAAAATTTAAATGGAGTTTGTTAAAGTTCTGTCCAAAAATGACAAGCGAGCCGATAGATGCAGTGAAAATTATGGGAATTTTCGTCTGATAAAAATTACAAAAACAAAAAAATTGCTGCCCTATTTATTATAATAAATTTTAAAATTTTCTGTTTCCACATCATCATTACCCAGCTTCATCGCTTTCACATCTGCTGATTTATTGGGGAAAATTTTTTTAAGTATTCATAATCAAAAATAAAACATTACCATTCCACATCTGTTTTGTTTTCTCATCTTAATTTTGAAATGTATAATTTTTTTTTTTTTTATTAAAAATTGCCATAATTAGAGAGTCGATTTGTTGAAAAAAGGGTAGGAAATTTGTTGACATTAAATTTAATTATGTTTAATAGTTAAGCTAACTTGAAAACAAAAAATTATGAAAATGACTCATACGCTGAATGGTATTCTAAATGTACAAAATTGGTATTTATTTGTTTCCGAAAATTAATGCAAGTTTAATTTTTAAAAAATTTCAAAATTAAAACACGGATAATCCGGGTGTAGCCGCTGATGGATACGGAAGTGCTAAAGATACCAGGGATATATCCGGACAAGGGTATGAATTATTATCCATGACTTATAGTAATTTCCTTGTTTTTTTTTTCATTTTCAATTTTAAACGCCAATATATTATTATTGGTATTTTTCCCAATTTGTTTTTGAAAAATTTTATTTATTTAATCTCACAAAATCTCGAAAAATTTAAAATTTTCCAATAAGTAAAAATGAAACTCATAAATGTTGAAGAAAATATAAGTACGCCTCCGACAAATGGCAAAAATCATGAGGCATTTTATGCTTTGTTTTTGTCCTAATTTATTAAATTGTTAATAAAATAAAATACCTTTCCAAAGTTCTTGAGCCTTCTTTTCTAAAGTTTTAACAATTAATATAAAATAATATTTTAAAATTAATAATTCAATTTACCTATTTTCTTGGCTTTCCTGGCAGCTTTTTGGAATGCATTTTCGAAACGGTCCTTAAGTTTTGATTCTTTTCCGTTCATAATTTCATCGACTGTAGGAATTTTGCACTTTATACAGTAATCATCGTCCTCTTCCATTTTGGTTTTGATTTTTCCTAATGCTTTACGGTATCTGTTCATTGTATCATCAATTGGCACTTAAAATGAGTCAAATAAATATAAATACAAATGTTTGTAAATTAAATATTTCTTTTTATAATTTTTCTCAGTAAATTCAGCAAATTTATGATAGTGAATGTAAATTTTGGCAAATTTACAAATGGCTCAGGCCGAATTTGACTGACAGTTTTAAAAATTATTTTTTAAACTTAAATCTTTTTTGAAAAAATCAAATCAAATACTAAAAATTGGAAAAAATAACCTAAATTTTCAACTTTAAAAAATTTTCCCAATTGTAAATGGTTATTAAATTTTAAGAAAATTAAAAATGTTTAGCTTTACATTCCAATGACTTCTTTTTTTGAAATGCTTTGCTCAACTTCATCACTTTAGCACAATTTTCAAAATTTACAAATTTTCCCGTAATTATTTTGAATGCATTTTCTCCACGGTTTTCTATTTGTAAATTGAAGTGTTTGAATCCCTTCAGTAGAACAATTTTAATCACTGACAAATTGTTTTCCGAATTTGATAATAAACGCAAAAATGATGGCTTCAATGCCAATTTTTTCAACAAATCTGAATTTAAATATTTCTCTAAATTCATTAAATAAATAGGATTTTTGGAATTTCTTTTTAAAATTAAGGAAAAAGCAATTTTTCTAAAATTCACATGGCACTTTTAAATTTTGCTATCGTACCTATTTGATTTATATTTTTTCATTTTTTATGTTTTTGTTTTGGTTAGTGCTTTAATAATAGATTGATTTAAATTGATAATCAAATGTATTTCATCTTTAATGAAAATATTTTGCTAATCTCACCGTCTTCCGCCTTAATTTTTCGTTCCACTCCATGATTATCTTAAAATTGAGCATTTATAGCAGTGACAATGTAAAGCAGAATTTTTGTTTTTGAAACGATTATCTCTGTTTTACGACGAAAAGTACAGCCTAAGACACTGTAATTATTTTTTAAGCATGCATTGACGATGGACGGATTTCATTACAGTACTGCAGCTTTTAGCATCTTGATAATTTTTAAAATAAATGTTTGACTTAAAAAAAGTGAATTAATGGACTCTGAGCCAACTTCCCAATTACAGTATCTTGACTTCGAATAATACGGTATCACTGACGTATTTTCCATGGCCAATTTGGACAAACCTCTGTTTTCTTCTAAAAATTTCTTATTCGCTTTAAGGTAGAGCAAGTATTTTCGCAATGCATTGTTAGCAAACCGTAGTAAGTTACAATTTTCCGGCATTTGTCCAGAAGATGCATCATTACTTTGTAGCGATGGATGATTACTTTAAAAAAGGTCAAATTAAATGAAACTCCAAAAAATGCCAAAAAAAAAAATCCGTCGGATTAATCCCTTTTTCGTCCATTTTATATTTTAATTCATAATTTTATAAGTTATTTTTCTGTCCACCTTTGTCCGTCGTTCGCCTTTTCAGGGCAGTTCCATTTTGTTTTTCTTTCCAAAAATAAATTGTCCCAATTTTCTTCCGTTGCTTCAATTTGCGTCAATTTGGTCGAATTTTGCTTATTCGCTTCTTTTCTTTCTTTCAAAATTCTTGTTGCTGGAGCGCCTTAAGAAAATGTTTTTTTTTTTGAAAACTACCCTTAAACAATCGGGGTTTTTCAAAAAAAAGAGATACCAAAAATTAATTTTTAAATATACAAAAGGTTCTTCTAATCCTATTTAGGTCATTTTTGTGGCATTTTGTGGCTATTTCACCTTTTACGAAGAATTTTTTTCCAAAAATAACCATAAATTTTTTTTACATATTTTGGCATTTTTCTTACATATTTTTCTACATTTTGACCACTTTTTGTAATATTTTTGCCAGTTCTATTAATCAAAATTATACTTTTTTCCAAGGGATAAAAAAATTCAAAAAATGAAAATTTAAATTCGTTGGTTAATAATCTGCAGGATAAAAATAGGATAATTTAGCATTATGCAAAGTCAAGCGATTTGGTCCAAAATAAGTGCCAAAAAGATGCAACTGGATTACATTTACATACTCATCCGTAATTACAAAAAAAAATTATCTAATCCATAATACTTTTTTAAAAATCAGTTTTAAAATATTTATTTTAAAAAAATCAAAATTTAAAATTGAATCTTTTTTTCAAGAACTCAATTTCATTAGACTTCGTTTCATCTCCAGTTACACTTACCCAAAATTGCGCTAATTTTTACAACTCAAGGATTTTGTTCTTGGGAGCAGCCAAGTACTGGAGCCCTGTCCTGCCCTGCCCTTATTAGCGATAATTACTTGATGAACTCGCATGCTTTTCCGTGTTATTAGTCTCATTTTCGTCTGATGAGCTGCTGCCGCCATAAAATGACTTTCTGAACTGCGAAAAAATCGCCGCAGGCGAAGGAAAATTGCCCAAAATTCCCTTTCTTTCTTCAGCTCCAACATCATTTTGCGCCGCTGAAATTAAATTCTAATTTGTTTGCTTTGGGGCTAAATGATGAAAATCTTTTTTTACAAAATTTGTCCATTTTTTAGTGTGCCAAAATTTGTTTAAAATGCAAATCTTCATTTTTCCAAATATCCCAAATGGGTATTTCGATTTCACAACTAAATGTCATTATGTTAGAAAATAATTTAATTTTTCACTTTTTAATTTTGTAAACTAACTTTTGCCCTTTGCTTTTTCTGTGGACATTTCTTCTTCGGTTTTGGTTTGTCGTTCATCGGCTATAATTTATTTTAAATTAGTTAATAAAAATTTCTTTAATTCAGCCCTACCTTCAACATTAATTGAGTGTTCATCATCCGATAAAGGAATTTCGACCAATGGACCACTCGAATCTTTAAAAATATTTGAAGAATTTACGGAAAAATTTTGTTTACCACTTTCATTTGCCGTTTCATATTCGTCATCAGAGAGCTAAAAATTTAATTAATTTTTTAATTTATTATTAATTTTTTAAGTATCTAAA
The DNA here is from genome assembly GCA_023374025.1 of Heterodera schachtii. Lineage (NCBI taxonomy): Eukaryota > Metazoa > Nematoda > Chromadorea > Rhabditida > Heteroderidae > Heterodera > Heterodera schachtii. Next base: position 121,516 of record SIJG01000085.1, on the reverse strand, counting down.
CTTTTTTAATTGCATTTTTAATTTGAATTAATCATTTAAATATTATTTTATTTTTTACTACAAAATAATCTGCTGATTTTTCTGCCATTGGCTTCTTTCCATTTGATTTCTCAATTTGCGCTTCAACTTTTAAGGATTCTTCGCTCATTTCTATAAAATTAAATTTATTTTTTGTATTTTTATTTTCATTTTCCATTTAATTTTGCTCTTGACTTTTTTGTTCCATTTTGGGTTCATTAATCAGTTGAATTGGTCCCTGTTTTGCAGATGAATTTTCATGCGATGGGTGCATTTGCACAAATGTCGTCCAAAATTCGAAAATAAAAAACAAATAAATGAAATTAACTATCATTTTCCTTAATTGAAAAAGAACCTTCGAAAAAGTAATTATTTTTTAAATATCTGTGCGTAATACAATTTAGTGATTTTTAAAATAAGTAAGAAAAGGTGAAAGAATGCTTTTGTAATTAAGGCACCAATGAATTCAAAAAAAATAATATTAATTTATATATATTATATATATTATGGCTTTGAATGATGTCATGAAAATATTTAATCTGAAGAATTATAAAAAAATATTCCAATGAATAAATATTATGACGTGCAAAAATAAAATTACAGGAAAATTATGTGGCTTAAAAATGTGAATTAATGAAGAAGGCGTAATCAATAACAAAAACAAAAACAAAAATAAAAGCTTATCATATAAAACATTAAAAATATTAATGACGAAATTTTATGTAGAAAAAATCAAAATATTTAAAATAAGTTAATTATAAAAATATAGAATGTTGAATTAGACTTATTAGCAGTGTGCGCCGTTTGTTTCCGCTTAAAAAGAAAAGCCGATTATATTTATTGATTTTAAATTCAGTCAAGGATTTTCGATTTTACACGCAGTTGGCACTCTGCAGGTGAAATACTAACATAGGCGTTATTATAACAACATATTATTAAGTCATTTTTTCTCAAAATTTTCTTCTAATTTATTTTTATTTGTTTCAACTAAAGACCTGAATTTTTCACATACACAGGCACGGGCTTCGTACTTGGCACTAACACGAGTTGCGGGCTCGCCGGCAAAAAACCGTGAACCGATCGAGCTGAGATTTTAGTTTTTTGTAATCAATCCGAATCCAATTTAACAAACATGTCTCGTATGTTAATTATCCTCTATTTCCTGCTCGAATTCCTCTCGCTCATTTATTGTGCATGTACTTTCAAAAATTTGGTTGTAGTGGATTTTTTTAGATAAAATTGAATTTTTATATTTAGGTTCGGTTTTGAAAATATTTTTAATTTTTATTCTTTAATGGCAAATGCGGTTGGTATTCGTCTGTTCCGTTTTGGAAGATATTATTTTTGATGAAAAGTTTTGGTTTTAGTATTTTTAATGAAAGGTTTTAGTTTCCCTTATTGGTACCTCCTTCTCCAAGCCCTCCATCACCCAAATTTTTCAAAAAAATTTCGCTATTTTTTCAAAAAAAGCCATAGAATTAGGATTTTTTTGGCAAAAATGTTAAAAAATAATAAAATTTCAAATTTATTCCGTCGACATCGCCGGACTTCTCTTGTTTCAGAAAATCAAAGAAATTTTTTTTTAAAGCAAATGCTAACCGCTTTTATGAGTTCGAAAAAAGATATGGGCGTTCGAAAATTTGTTTTTTGAATAAATTTTCAATGGGTCTTGTCCCGCAGGTTTGTTGAATCCAGCAAAGAGTTGTTACAAATTGTTGTGTTGCAGATAAATGGACTTTCTCTTAAGGCCTTTTCCCCTAATTCCGTTGACCGGTACATTATAGTAATCGGCAACAATGTGCTGTCAGCGTTCAAATTCTGTAACCATTCGCTTATCAAAATACTTAATACTGGGTTAGGTTCAAGAAGCACTCCTTAAATATTACGCCATCCCTCAAAATTTCTCGTCACTAAACTTTACACACTTCCGTTACTCAACATTAGCCAAATATCTGAAATGACCCACAAATAACCACAAAACCCGGGGGAGCGTTAAAGGTTATTCCCATGATCGAACCAATTTCTATAACAAATTAATCGGCCTACTAATCAGAAAGTAATTGTTTAAAAAAGACTGATATTTTTTAAATATTTAGACAGATATTTTTAAATATTATATATATTATTTTTAAAAATTTATTTACTTTTTCCTTTTTAAAATTCTTTATTTTATTTCAGTGACGAATCGTTCGGCCACCCAAAAACTGTTGAACAGAAAATTGAAATATGCAAAAATCATTGAAATGAAAAATGATTATAAGCAAAAAGGAAAATATTCAGCAAAAGAATGGAACCAAATTATGCCGAAATTTGTATAAAAATTGGAGTTAGCAGTGGAACATAATTATGAGATGGATTAAACAATTTGGAATGAGTAAATTTATAACGGAGAAAGAAAAAATGGAAAAAATGAAAATTATAGCCAAATAAAGTGAGTGATGAAATTATTGCAAAAACATTGAAAATTCACAGAACTTGCATTTTTAAATTGAAAAAACAATTTTGCGAAGAATTCCATGCGAAAAAAGATGCTTTAGCGCTATTTAAAACGATAAATAATCAAATAGCCGTTAATTTTTCCAAAGGATACATAAAAAAATTTTCATTTATTAATTTCTTTTTCGACTTTTTGTCAAAATTTTTATTTATTTTTCTTTCGTCTATATTATAATATACTCGAATTTCAAACTAAATAAAAACGCGTTTTTTGTTCATTTCATTTCTGAAGCAGATCATCTTTCTGTATTGGATGCTGACTCGTTATATAAAAACAATCAAATGAAAATTTTAGACAAAATATTCGTAATTTAGCTCAAAAGCAACCGAAATTTTTAATAATAAATCGTGCTTTGAAACCAAATGGTGCACTTCTAAATCATTCTTTATTCATCTCCAAATTGCTTTTTCCAATGTTGAATGCCCATAAAAAGGACCTGAATTATCCTAAAATAACGTTTGCGTTGCTTTAAAATTAATTTTGGAATCTCTTTTTTTAAATTTTTTAGTTTCTTAAGAAATTCGATAAACAAATTTTCAAATCTTCAAATATGTAAAAAATGAAAATATGTACGAAACATTGCGAAATTTCAAATTTTTATGCATTTCCAAAATTTGCGTAAAAAAGCCTCAATAATTGCAAAATATGCATGAAAAAGTGCGAAAAAGTCCAAACTATGTACCAAATATGAATAAAACCCCGAACTATGTAAAAATATGTAAATAAAATTCCAGGGCCTGGGATCGTCCAACACTCTCTTTCCAAGTTCAGCATGCCAATTGCCAAGTGCATAACGTTGAAAATTTGTGAAATCCAAGGTTCACATTAAAATTCATCAACACGTAATTTAAAAAAGGTGAATTTTATCCCAATGTGGGGGCCCGGCGGTGCCTTTTGGAAATTTCGTAATGATTTTTTAACAGTTTTCACTAAAAAGGCAGATTTAGCGATTTTGACGCAATTGGCGACGACAACTTTTTCACTTTTCATATCGGGGTTTTGCGGTGCGCTTTTTCCCTAAAAATTATTTGAGGAAATTTGTTAACTTAAATGCAAAATAGTCGGGAATTATCAGGTTTTTATGAATGATTGAAACTCTTTTTTAAACCCCATCCGAAAAACTGTTGTAATAAAATATTTCGTGCATTTTGATGTTTAATTCCCCTCCATTAATGAAGTCTAAAGGTTTTATGGCGCATACCAACTTATCAAAAAATGTATTCCAAATTTTAAATAAATAATTATATGAAAAAAGGAAAAAAAAATGTAAAAATAAAGAAAAATACCTAATTAGTATGTATGACAAAATTCGGAGAAGAATTTAGAGCTCTCAAATTCTCTTTTAGAAGAAAAACGTTACAAATATATACAGTGATGGTCATATATTTACGAATCAAATTGCTGTAAAAGACCTTTTGATTGGTATCAAAAGATAGCTAATTGTAAGTGGGGTTTTTCCAAGAATTTTTGGCCACAATTAAGACACTTTTTTTATAATACAGTCGTAAAGAAAAAACCACCCCAAAATAGGGGTAAGGTACAATTTGCCTGCTGATCGTATATCGGCCGAAGTGAATGAATTTAATACATTTGTTTTAAAAGTGCCATTAAAATGACAAGTGTCAGATAATCTCATAAAAAATTGTCAATTAAAAAATGAGATAATGCAAATTTTTTAAATATAGAAAAAAGAATTTGTAAAATTATGAAAATTTTACAAATTGAAAAGCTTCAAAATATTCTCATCTTCTGTTCTTAGAACCATTCATCTCCAAATTTTTTCTTCCATTTACAAATATTATTTCTATTAATTTTCAGTATTTTTGCAATTTCTTTGTCACTCATTTTTCGGATTTTCTCTTTTTATTTGCCAATAAATTTTCATTTTCTCCATTTTTTCTTTCTCCGTTATTGTTTCACAACGAATGCCAAATTGTTTCTTCCATAATTTAATTATGGCATGGCTAACTCCGACTTTCTTGCAAATTTCGGCATAATTTTGGTGCCATTCTTTTCTTGAATATTTTCCATTTTGCTTATATTCATTTGTCATTTCAATAAATTTTTGAACATTTTCTAATTTTTCTTCATCAGTTTTGGATTTGTAACATCTTAGTTGCTTAAGCCCTAATCCTTTAATCCATTCATAAAGATATTGGCGATTTGTCCCTAATTTTTTCGCTATTTTTCTTTCAATTTTGCTCCATTCATTTGTTGAATATTTTCTTCCTTTTTGCTTAATTTTTTCTTTTATTTATAATATTTTCCGATTATTTCTCTTTTTTATTCCAATTTTCCTTCATTTTCTTACCATTTTTCTCCAAATATTTCATCAAATGACTTTTGTTGCAGTTTTTTCTCTACGGTTCCAATTTGATCAATTAGGGTAATGAAAAATAAAAATAATAAAATACATAATTTCATTTCAATTGGCAATTGCAATTGAAAAATAAGGAAATTTTTATTTTTATGAATTATTTATTAAAAAAGAGAATTTATTGCTTGGATTGATTAATAAAAACCAGGAAATTAAAAATGAATGAATGTTTCATCCAAAACATAAATTTTTCACATTAATTATAATAACAAATAAGTGATTATTAAATGCATATCCTAAGGACAAACGAGAATAAATTCGTATTATTTTTTAATTAATTGGTCAGAATTTGTTTTTAAAAGTTAAAATACGCCGGGGAAATTTTGGTCATGAAAAAATTCAAAAAGGCCAATTTTGAGCCTCAGAAATAAATGTGAAATTTTAAAATCCATTACATTTCAACATGGGTTATTTATTAGATGCGCCGTGACTGAAAAACCCGTGAATTGGTACCGTGAATCGTGACCGTGACCGTGATCCAAAAACCCGTGAAATTCACGGTTTTCGTGACCGTGAATTTTTTGAGTTTAGTTTTTCCCTGTCGGCGAATTTTTTGTTTTTACACTGTCTTTTTTGTGGTATAATTTTGCAAAAAAAATTTTAGGAAAAGGGGGTCCATAGGCGCCAAAGAGGCCGCCACAAAAATTTTCAAAACTTAAATTCAATTTGTGCACAGGTTTTGTCAAAAAATGGCAAAATTTTGCGAATTTAACGCATTTTTTATGAAAAGAATACGCTTTTGGAGCCCGGCGGTGCCGATAGGCGCCGCCGGGGAAAAACTAAAATTTGAGTTCAATTTATACACAGATATGTCCGTAAAATGAGCGAATTTTGCAACATTAATCAATTTCAAAAGACAAAAACGATGAAAAATTGCAAATTTCTATAGGTGCGCTTGCCATTTTTCAAGTAAAAAAAAATCGGGTACTGAAGCGTGCATTGGCACACGCGCCTATAATTTGAATTTTTCTCATCATTTTGCGTTCAAAATCGATTTCCGACCTTTTTAAAATGATTTTATGAGACATATTACCCAATTTCAAAAAATAGGGATTTTAGTGGAAATTTTTGAAAATTTGTTGGGATTTGTTAACTGTTTTTGCCCATAACTTTATTTCGAGCGAGTTTTTAAAGAAATTTAGTGAATTTTTATTTAAATTGGGTCATCCTTGAAACTTTGCGTTTTATTTGTTTTTCCATCATATAGGTAATTAACTTTGTTCAAAAAAGTTTCAGGAATAGGGGAGGGGGTCGGCGGTGCCGATAGGCGCCGGCGGGGAAATTTTTGAAATTTTTGCTCTGCTTCACAGCAAACTTTGCCCAAAAAATGATCAAATGTCTCTATGAAAACAATATGTAATTCGTAAATTTTCGATTTTATCCAGTGTAAATTTTTCACGGAATAACCGTGAATTGGTACCGTGAATCGTGACCGTGAGTGAAAAAACCCGTGAAGTGCACGGTAACCGTGACCGTGATTCACGGCGCATCTCTATTATTTATGTAGAAGAATGAAATAACACAAATACAATTGAGAAAAAGGGAGAGTATTTCTTTTTTTATTTGCTTTCGGAGAAGGGGTTATGCGAGAATTAAAAAAATAATTTTAGAAAACGAAATGAAAATATTTTATTTTTCACGAAAACGAATTATGAAACAAAAATTAAAGATTTTAATTTTTACAATTTATTATGGAAAAAAATTTTAGTTGTAAGAAATATTAATTGTATAAAAAGAAGAAAACTTAGAATTTATTGCCTTCGGATTAATTTTAAAAATCTGTACAAAAATCAGGAAAGGCAGAACTTTTGAATTAATTACAATAAAAAATGAAATTATTTTTGATTGGCTAAGTCAGTTTTGTTTTTAGCAATTAAAGCACCGAAAATTTCCTATAATTTTTATTTTCATTTTCTCATTAGTTTTGACATTTTTAGTAAAAATTTGGTAAATCATAAGATGCTCAAAAATAATCTGAACTGCTCTCCCAATTACAAAGGCGTAAATAGTGACAAAAAAAATGCTAAAATAGTGACAAAAATAGTGGCGAAAAAGTTCTAAATTTAGGGGTGTAATTTTTTAAATAGACTGTTTTTTCATTTGAAAATAATTTCAAATTAATGCAAATAATTTTATTCACTCGTTACAAATATTTTCTTAGCAAATATTGAACAAAAAAATTTTGTGAAATTTTTTCAATTCTTAGGGGTGTATTTTTTGAATTTTTTAGGTCGATTCTTGGGGTGTATTTTTCGTTTTTTTATTGCATTTTTTGGGGAAATTTTCCAAAAATGTCAAAATAATGGCAAAAATAATGACGTAACGCCAAAATAGAGGCAAAAAATTATTTTAGTGGCCAACTTCCAAAATAATTTTTTTTTAGTGGCAAAGCTCCAAAATAGTGATTCCTAGTGATGAATAGTGGCGTTAAAACGAAGAATTTCCGAGTTAAAAAGGTTTTTTTTCGTGCATTTCTCGTCGAAATAAAGCCGCAGAAAAAATAGTTAAAAAACTAGAAATCCTCACCCTACTGATAATACACTATTTTTATTTATTTTTTAATGTCCATTCATTTAGAGTTTAGCCCGATCCCGAGCCCCCCGGCCCCCGACATTTTTGGGCCTATTCCCCGACCCGACCACCCGACACTTAGTCGGGGAATCGAGGACCCCGAACGTTGTAAAATTTAAAAGTTAATTCAACGACGAAGGGGGAAAAGATATGAAATTTTTCTTGAAATGTTAAACAAATTTCTTAAAAAATTCATTAAAATCGGCACCGCCGGCCCTCCAAAACTCCTAATTTTTATAAAACATTATCCTAAATCGCAAAAATTTTAATTTTTGAGCAATGTCTTCTGATAAACAAATTGCACAAATTCTCAAAAAAATTTTCCCGGCTGCGCCTATCTGCACCGCCGGACCACATCCCCCACCCCAAGTTTCCAAAAGTTTTTGAAAAGCACACCGCTAAAATTGTAAATTTTTGAGATTAAAATTTTTTCCCTCGGAATTACGATTCCTGAAAATTTTTTTGGGGGGAGGCTCGGAATGCAATGTTATAAAATGCCAAATTGGATGCACTTTTACTAGCGCCAATGAATGAATTCGAATCAGATGATTAAAGTGAAAAAAAGGAAGATTTACGGGCATTTAAAAAGAAAAATGGTTTTTTCGTTAAAAAATTTTGTTGATCACTACCCGATCGGGGCCCCGACCCCCGACATGTTCCCCCGATGGTCCCCGGCCATCGACATTTTGCTCCCCGAGGGGTCGGGGCTCAACCCTACATTCATTAGTTTTTTGCGAATCAACCAATATTTTTCTTTATAATATGTATTTTTAAAGAAAAATAAAACAAAAAAATATGAAATTTTTTGGAATATTTGCTTGAAATCTTTTACTTTTAAGGTCGAATAGTTTTTTCTTCAAATTTGGTTTTCCATCTCCAAATGTTTTGTGCGGAAGTGTTTATCATTTTAGCAACTTTTTCATCACTTTTTTCTCGATTTTCTCTTTTTATTTGCCAATAAATTTTCATTTTTTTCTTTTTCCGTTTTTCTGTTAAGGCTTATTCCAAATTGTTTCTTCCATTTATCAGTTGTCACACGGCTAACTCCAATTTTCAGGAAATTTTTAAAATTTTTAGCAGTTGGATTGTACAATTTTTCAAAAAGCCCTGGGTTCTATCTTTAAAATTTTGAAATAGACATTTTACCAAAATTTTTTGATAAAAGGTATATTAATAAAAATTATTGTACCAAATTGATCACTAAAAAATAGTTTTTAACTTTTTTTGTGGATCCCGTGTCGTGAACTCATACGAAAGGATTGAGCACAGATGGCTATCGGCATAAGTAGGAATGGCGCTTTTTTCTCTTTTTTTTTTAAATTTGGAGCTGCCGCCGCATAACCGAAAAGTACCAAATTATTTTTAATATTTATTTTAGTTTTTATCTTTTACAGAATTTTCTTGCCAAACATTTTATTTTTTTCTCTCTTTATTGTCCTGAGATAGTTTTATTTTAATTCCTTCCCAAAATTATTATTATTTTTTTTTTTTGCAAAATTACTAAGTTTTGATTTTATTTATTTGTTCAATATTTTTCAGTAAATTATTAATTTAAGTAAAAGAACCGATTTAAATAGACAAACATTGGAGGGGCAGTGAGAAGGCGGGGTCAATGTTTAGTGGAAGGGAAGGAAGGCAAAAAAGAGAGAAAAGGCAATTAATAACGAAGAAATCATGGTGATCAAATTACGCTTTCCATTATTTTTACACGACATTTTCTTCAAATATGCAAAAAATTCTTCACATTGGGCCCGCTTGGCAGCATTAAACTTCGAAAACAATGTTGGCACGCCATGGACGCACTTGAACTGCTAGAAGTTGTGGCAAAACATTGGACAAAATGCCAAAATATATGTGGGACCAATGGCTGACAATTTGCATGCATTTGGAATGAATCGCCAAAAATTCAGTTTTATAACTTTTTCAAGCAATTGTTTCTATGAATATTTTAATTTTCAATCAAGAAATTAGCTAAAAACTCAATGACTGTTTTTGGGTTCGACCTGTGTCATGACTGCTAGAATAAAGGTTCAGATAAATGGTAGTCCTGGGAGGGAATCGAACCGTCGACCTCCGCCGGTGAGACGATCGGCTTCTCACCAAAACCAGTGCCATTTCATAAAATCCGCCATTAAAAAAAAATTTCGACAAAAATGGCATAAATATGCTTAAAAGCAACCAGATTCTTGCATTCTTGGTATCGTTCAATAACCCTGATTTTTATCTATTAGTCTGCAAATCAAATTTTTTTTTATAAGTTATGGCAGAAATCGTACTTATTTTCATACACTTTTTCGAAGGCTGATCAATTTTTGAAGTTTTACAGGCTAATAGAGAAAAACTCGATACCAAGAAGGCAAATTTTATTGCTTTTAAGTAAAGTTATGCCACGTTTTGACGAAAAATAATAGCTAAAATTGCGGATTTTACGAAACGACTTAGCCCCCTTAAAAAGGAGGGGCGAATTGTTCGAAACTCTCGACCCGGGTTTTGTGTTCTTGGTTTCATACCGAGTCTCGGTTCAAGGGGTCGGTCTTGAGTTCATCTCAGTCTCGAGACTCGGGAAATTTTCGGTCTCGAACAGAGCATTATTGACTGACCCAAAATTACCAGCTTCCGATTATACGAAGTTATGTGCCTTTGTTGGTCCGAAATGGTGGCATTGGCCAACCCGGCCAAAATGCCGGCGAACAGCACGTCGTCCAAGAAAAAGCCGTCTGTTTTGTGAGTTTGTGCCAACACTGCTTGGACAGTGGCCCCATTTGTCAAATAGAAGCCACCAAGCACAAACGGCGGGAACAGTTCAGCCGGGAACACTTTCTTTGAGATGCACCTGCGCAAAGAAAATGTGGCACATTTGAAAAAACAGGCCGTGGGACGATTGGGACCCGGAACAATTTGGGCCATGGATAATTTGGCCAAAGACAATTGGGCCACTAGGACTATTAGGCATCGGAGAAATTTGGTCACGGGACAATTAGGACACCTAAAATTGAGCCATGATATTGATTTAGTAAGTAGTATTTGGCCACAAACAATTGAGCACCGGACTATTGGGCCATTGCGAATTGAGCCATGCTTTGTTTGGTCATAGACAATTGACCCGTGGGACATTGGGTCATGGACAATTGAGCCATGCTTGATATGGCCACAGAAACTGGACCGTAGGAGAATTGAGCCCCGGGATAGTTTCATTCTTTTTAGCAAAAATATATCATTGCCATTTAATACGCATGTTACGGAATGGCACCCGTCTGCCGCTCGCATCCCCGAAAAAAACCAGCGGGTGATCAATGGCAATTTGGCGAAATTCTTTGTTGATCCAAAAGGCCATCCGGCGCAGGTCGACCACTGTGTCGTCGTCCACCTTGGCCACCCATTCGGCACCGGCACAGTGCCGTTGCTGCCATATCAGGGCACCGTGCCACTTAACCAAAAGAATTGAAATTGCGCAATAATTGAATATTTAATTGCCGTGCCTTGACGCTTCCAAAATTACTTCATCTTCGGCATTTTTCGGCTTAAAATTCATTAAATGTAAATTTGTTCAACAGTAACCAAATTTAAATTCTTGATATCATTCGGTAGCTTTAAACTTTTTTTGTCAAGCATTTATTAATTTTTTTAACTTTTTTCAAAGCTGGCGGAATTTATGAAACGACATAGCACTAATTAATTAATTATTAATTAAGTAATTAATTTGCTATCACTTTGAAATGTAAATGCATGTATTTGTCTACAAATCCATGCAAAAACACCATGTCGCCATGTTTTTTCTGCTCAGCGTCCAATTCTTCTTGTACAATGTCCGCTTCTCCGTCCGATGGGTCGGCGACAAAAAATCGTCGAACTTCGCCAGGGACCTAACTTAATGAAAGTGATTGTATCCGATCATTGGGATCGTCAGCAAATTTTTGAAAAATAATTAATCTTTTAAACAACATAATTATTGTTCCTAAAATATTTAGTCTTTTTATTTTATAATTCATATCATAAACTGGTGATAGACAGCATCAAATTTTTAATTTGATTTGAATTTTATTAAAATAACTTAATTTTACTGCGTTTATCAAAAATAATAATAATTAAATTCAAAATTAAATTAAATTTAAATTAATTTTTGTTTTCACCGCTTCTTTCATCCACGTCTCTCGCGCGCAACTTCTCTTCTCAAACGATTCCCTGCTCGTCATTGATAACATGATCAGTTGGGTGCCGGCCGGGCATTCGTTGCCAATTTCCATCCAAAAATCGGCCTCAATATTTTTGAAGCGACTTTTGAATTCCTATATTTAAACATCACTTAAAAATTTAGTATTTCGCGGCAAAACACCAAAAAACCTTGGCTTATGCCAAATTTAAAGCGTTTAAGTGCCGGCCGCGCCTTGGCCTAAACAGACCAAAGAGGGCGTGCCGTGCCATTATTCTGTGAACTCGGCGCCCAACCGCGGGTGCCCAAACGATCCACAAACCCCGTGCCATGGCATTTCCCAAATGGCATCCCCCTCATACCACCTTAGCAGCTGATGGTAGCAATTCCGTTGTTCCATGGTCAATTTGCTGAACAAGCGGCTCAACCAGAAGCGAAATTTTACCTTGTACCTCAACAAGAAAGAGACACGCTTTTAGCCGTGAAAAATTATGGATGGGATCAAGAGTTTTGTTTTTCGAATGACCATGGAATAAACTCAAGAATCTATCGGCACTTGAATCGATTTTAAGGAAGAAGTTGGGTGGGCGGGTTAAAATGCGGAAAAGGGTTAATAAGACCTTAAAGAAAGGGCGGATGTGCCTCATTGTCACTAGCTCAGTGGTAGATCGATCTCTCCACGTTTTGGGTGGACGAGAGGGTTCGATTCCCACCCGATGTCTAAACAATTTGCCCATTTCTTATTCAATCGTTTATTTAACTACTTTCAAAACGTGGTGAGTCGAAGTGCAAAAAGTCCGAGTGTGGCGAAGTGCAAAAAGTCCGAGTGTGGGCGAAGTGCAAAAAGTCCGAATGAGTGATGATCGGAAGGGGCGGGTCATTTCAGTACGGAAGAGTTATTCAAATGATTAATTAATTATTTAAATTTATAATTGAATAATAAGCTAATAATAATAAATATATTTGGCTCTATTTAAGTTTACACGACCACAAAAAAAAAGACACGACCATAGAAGACAAATTTAAGGCACCGTAACTTTTTAAAGAAGCATCCTAATTAACATTTTTGATATCATTTGATAGCCCTAAGTGTTCTTTATTTTCCTTTAAAATTTCAGAAAATTTGGTTGAGTTTCAAAAAAAATTCTGCCCAAAAAAGTTTACCAAATCAATTTTTGAAATTTACAAGCCACAACTTTTTTGAAACATAACCAAATTTTTTGAAATCTTAAAAGCAAATAGAGGACACTTAGGGCTATCAAAAGATACCAAGATTGTTTAATTAAGATGCTTCTACGAAAAGTTATGGCACTTATCAAAAATTGATCATTTTTGTGGTGATCAATTATTCAACCAAGTATAACTTTCTATATACAAATCGTAGAACCACAATTACAAAAGCAATTAGGTAGCAAATTTTGTGCTCTTTCCAGTGGGCTTGACCATTTCTCTAGAAAAAATTTCCCAGCCCCCTAGGGATTTCGAAAATTTCCCCAATTTTCAGTGTATTTTGGGTGTCCCGGTCACTAGGAAGGAGTGATCTGATCAAGTTCGTGTAAGAGACTTTTTTGATCAGCAACAAAAGTTATGGAAGCATGAATTATTTCAAGTTTTTAAATGAACTATAAGATACTTTTTCAGATTTGAGTCAAGACTTTTTGGGGGCACTGTATTTCTCTCACAAATATGTAATTTGTTTGGGAAATATTAAATAATAAATAGAAATTATAATTATGGTCAGAAAAATAATTAATAGATTAAAATAGTTATATTATTAATTAATTAAAATATTATTCGGTACTGAAATGACCCGCCCCTTCCGATCATCACTCATTCGGACTTTTTGCACTTCGCCCACACTCGGACTTTTTGCACTTCGCCACACTCGGACTTTTTGCACTTCGCCACACTCGGACTTTTTGCACTTCGCCACACTCGGACTTTTTGCACTTCGCCACACTCGGACTTTTTGCACTTCGACACAGCACCTTTTCAAAAATTCTTTTGTTTCTAAGCGAGAATTTGCTATCCCACAGATTACGAGGCTCAAGAATCTCTACGCTCGCCCGTTCTCGTTGCACCTTAAGCCGACTGATCGCCTCCAATGGCAATTGGCCACCGGCGGTTGGACACTTTGGGCCATCCAATAGAGTGCCGCCCAATTTAAGCGCATAGCAATGCTTGGTCAACACAATGTCCAAGTTCAACACGTAAATGCCATCGCGGGGCAAGCGCACGCCTTCGTGTTGCAATGATTTGGACGACGACGGGTAATTAGTGTCATCATTTTTACATGAACCGGTCGCGCCAATCTTCATCAGTGGCGAATAATCCTTCAAGGGGGGGGGGGGATTTTGACGAAAATTTTTTAATGGATTTAGCCTCAATGAAGGAGATTTTTTGAGTTTACAAATATTTCCCTAAAATTAAAAAAACGAAAGTCGCCAAAAATTTCTTCACTATAATCTTTTTGATTTTCTTAAAATGTTTTTGAGGCCTCGTACCACTTTAAAATTTCCTTTAAACGTGCAAGAAGTGCCCGGAAATGTCCATGACAAAGGGTCAAAAAATTTTCCTCAAATGTCCTGAAGAAGTGAGCGAAAAAGGGACCCACTCGTTTGGGCGCCAGCCTCAGTTTTTGGACAATAACTTTTTTATTTGTCATCCAAATCGAACATTCTTGGTATCATTCGAGAGCTCCTCACATGCTCTATTAGCCTTACAAAAAAAAAACAAAAAATTTCTGCCTGTAAAAAAGTTATTAAGAAAAAAACTCAAAAATTTCGGGTTTTTTGCAATTTCATGTTATAACTTTTTTGGTAATTGTTTAATCGCGAAACAATACCTTAGAAATAGCTTCTAAATACGTTAAGCCTTCGAATGATACCAAGAATGTTGGCTATGGTTAACAAAGAAAAAAGTTATGTTCCAAAAACTGAGGCTGGCGCCCAAAAGTGAGCGCCCAAACGAGGTGTACCCTCGAAAAATGCCTGAAAATATTGAAAATAGTCTGGAAATTGGTCAATGAAAAATGTCTGAAATGCCTACGACAAATGGTCAAAAAAATTTCCTACGAAAAAGGCCTGAACTTCCCTGGACAAATGGTCAAAAATTTCTGAAATTTCCTGGAGAAGTGATCGAAAAATGCTTGAAATATCCATGACAAATGGTCAGGAAAAAGTTAATAGAAATTGATCAATTGGAAAATGCCTGAAATTGGTGCAGCGACGCCAATTTGGCAATTACCGGATTCAAGATTAAAAATTGCTATAAAATTTAATGATTAACAATACCACTTCCAAATCAGTGTCTGTGCCAATTGTGAAGCTAAGTTCCGTTTTGGTCGAACCATCTAAACACAATTTGCTAATTGACCATTAATAAATCATTAAATTCGCATTACCCTTTTTGACATTTAAAAGTTCCACCAAAATGTTATCAAACTTTGGTTCTGTCAATGCTTTGATGCTAATCATCTGTTGCTGTTCTCCGATGTTGATGAAATTGATCGGAAAAACAGTCGGTTGAATAAACTGAACTGTTTTAAAAATGATAATTGAAAAAGACCCATTGATCAATCAGGTCCATTTTATCAAGTTGAAATATATCCAATCATTAATCAAACTGATCCATTAATCAATTGACATTCACCCAATTAAATTGATCAAATGGTTCATGTTCATTAATTAATTAATTACTACGCTTCTTTAAATAATTACCATGGTTTATTAATTAATTACCCACGCTTCGTTAACTAAGTAGCATGCTTCATTAATTAATTACCCATGCTTCCATGGTGCAGTTGCTGCTTCGGCTAATGAACAGCTTCATCTCCTGCTGTTCTTGCCCTTTGTTCATCATAGGCACCATGTCCAACCCGAGCAGCCAAAGTGCCGTATAATCGGCTAAAAATGTAACGCCATTTTGACGAAGATTGGCCAAGAAGTCATTTTGCATGGCACGCGCACCCGAACTGAATGGAGCATTTTCTGAAAATTCGAATCAAAATTTGAAATAAAATTTTTTTCCACCAATTAATGGTTCGCCAATTCGATTTCCATTGAAAAGAATTGAAAAGTGCCGTTGATTTTCTCCAATATGAAAACTTAATTTGTTAGAATAAATTTTTGCGATAAATAATTTGACATTTATTTTAAATTAATTAACTTAAAATTTATTTTTTTTATATATTTGAATTTAATTAATTATGTTCCCATCTGACTGATAATTTGGAGCAATTGACGCCTCCATCATGAAGGCCGAGTGTGATAATTGGTTGTCAAAAACTGTGCTATTGTTCGTTGGCATTGGCACAGTGCGCAGTTTAATGCCATGCCAATGAATTGTGCCATTTTCATTCCCATTCGAAGCCATCATTTTCGCGCATTCGCTTGTAATCGGATTCTCCTCGGACATTATCAATAACTAACTAATTAAAGCGCGAATTTACCTCCTTATTACCAATTGCGAATGCTCTTTTCAATTTAAAATTGACAAAAGCATTCAAATGAGTGCCACGTTGAAGCAATGCCGGGTAACAGATCAGCAATCTAAAATGGACTATTAGAACAATTAATTAAATTAATTAATTGTTAATTACCCTTGGTCGCAGTTTCCGCCGTCTTTTGGAAGCCGAAATTCGATGCCATAGGCCTTTTTCGTGGCTTCAACTGTCCCAATGTTTTCCGGGCATTGTTCAGTTGCGCGAAATTTTATAGACTTCACCCCATCTGTGCCATTTGTCAGATGAAAACTTTAAATTGCGGTAAATTCGAAAATTTCCTAAAATTTGATTACCGTAGGTCGGACGACAATTGGCCATGTGAAAACTTTAAAAACTCAATTAAAAAAGAGATTTTTAAATTGGTACTGATGAACAGGTGCATTAATGATGTACTCTTCTAAAACACTAAAGATATTTATTATTAAATATAATTATTTAATAAATAATTTATTTTATACTTTTTTTTTTACGAATTTTGCTTTAAAACCGAAAATTTTTTAGCTTATGTTTTTAATGTTTTAAAAATATACAACAACTTCTGAATTTGGAAAGCGATTCATCAGATTTAATGGGTGAATAAGCCCAAATTGAAATGAAATTGAACGAAAATGAAAATGGAAAAATGCATTACGTAAATATTATTTTCAAACAGAGTTATGTAAATTTTATTTTTTTAATTCAATAATTATTTTTTTATGATTTATTTTTTAATTAAATTTTAAAAAGCATAATAAAATTATATATTTAACCTAAAAATTATTATTAATAATTTATCTAATTCAAAGAGTCTTGCCCCCTTCTACCATTGAGCTTTTATTAAGCCACGCTATTATGTAAATTTTATTTTTAAAATCAAATGATTATTTTATTTTATTTTTATGGATTTTATCAACCCCCGCTTTCCGCTAACAACCAAATAGATATTATTAATAATGCTCAAGATCGCAATTACCCGAGATCATGGGTGGTTCTGTCGGCGCCGGAGGAAAATTTTAAAAATAATTATGATTTGCATTTTTAAATCGAATTTTACTCGAAATAGGTTTTGTTAATAATTAAAATTAAAATTTTAATGTTTTTTTTTGCATATATAATCTTGCTCCATGCTAATCTGTCTAATTAATATTCTGGACAATAAGCAACTTTTAAAATTTTGGGATATATCCACAAAGCCAATAATTGTTTTCAATGGACAAGGACAAATGATGAAAGGAATAATTAGAGGAGTTAATATCTAATTAAGCCAATCAGTCAAAAAGTGTTTTGAAATGGATAAATTACCATTTTGCTGATTAACTGACCAAGCTTTTGATTTATTTTTTATAATTTGACAAAACTGAATTCAATCATTCCAAAAAAAAAATTATCATTTTGTCGATTAAATCTGATCATGTTATTCATTTTTATATGTTTTTCATTAGTTAAAAGTAATTTTAAAAGGATCTAATTTTGTTTTTGATAAAAAACTTGGTGTGATTTCTTCAATTTTATTTATTTTTTGAATAAATTAAAAATGAACAACAGAATATTTAAAAAAAAATTTTTAATTGGATTTCAGAAATTTTTCTTCTCATCCAAATTGTTTCTTCCATTTAAAAATGGTCATTCTACTAATTTTCAATATTTTTGCAATTTCTTTTTCATTTATTTTTGGATTTTCTTTTTTTCTTTGCCAATAATTTTTCAATTTTTTCATTCATTGTTTTTATTTTCTAATGCCAAATTCTTCTTCCATTTCTTAATTTTGTAATGGCTAACTCCAATTTTCTTACAAATTTCGGCATTATTTTGGACGCCATTCTTTTGCTGAATATTTTCTTTTTTGTTTACATTCATTTTAATTTCAATAAATTTTTGTACAATTTCAATTTTTTCATCATCACTTTTTGATTTGTGACTTCTTTTATTTGTTTTTTGATTAAGCCCCAATTCTTTAATCCATTTATAAATATTTTTGCGATTTGTTCCCAATTTTTTTCGCTAAATTTTTTAATGATTATTTTTTATCACAGCCCTACAGATCAGAAAAACCTACTTAATGAAAATAAATAATAACTAATATTTTATTTGTTTGTTTTTTACTGAACAATTAATTGGCAAGAATATGTTAAATAATGATTAGATTTAATTTTCCATTAATTACATTTTTATTATGGTCACGAGAAAAAACAAAAGCGTAAAGTTTTGAATTCATTAAATTAAATTAAAATCGTTTCGGCATTATTAGTGTTCGTTCCGAGAGTTTTGTTGAAGTCCAAATCAGGGCTGGGCGAATTCGAGCTTAGAAAGCTTCGCGTTTTTTGGGCTTCGAACTTCGGGTAATTTACCCGAAATTTTGGGAAAAATACACCCCTAAAGATAGAGCAGTCCCCCCCCCCCCCCTCCAAGTGGTTGTTTTCTTCTAATTTTTCAAAATTATTTCTTTTTCGATGGCAATTCACTACAAATTTAATAATTCCGTTAGAATTTTCTCAGGAAATCAAAATCAAACTTTTACATAAACAAAGTATAGTTAAAAGAAAGCAATATTCTGAAAATTGCGCATAAATCTTAATAAAAAAGGCCCAAATTGCACAATTAAAAAAGCAAAAATTTGTTAGGAAGGGCCTCAAATTTTGATTTTTTTAATTTATTGAAAGTTTTAAGCAATTTTTTGTACATATGAAAAAAAAGTCTTCTCGGTCTCTAGCCTGGATATCGAGTTCTCGTCGGTCAAGTCTCGGTCTCGACTCTCTGGAAATTTTCGGTCTCGAACAACATAATTATTATCATTATTTTTGTTTACAAATAATTTTTACAACCCACTAAATTTTGTAGGGAAAAATATTTTTTCAAAGACTTCGTGTCGAGAACTTCGCGTTTTTTGGGTTTCGAACTTCGAGCTTTGAAAAAAAATTGGGCTTCGTGTCGAGCTTCTGCTTCGAGTGCCCAGTTGAGCTTCGCCCAGCCCTGGTGCCGATAGGCGGTTTGTAAATTTATGAAATTTTTTAACAAAATTTAAAAAATACTGAAAGAGGCATGAAAAAAGACACCAAAGGTCAAAAAAGGCACAAAAATTACGTGCCCTGCATTAGGAACCAAAATCGCAAAAAAGGCAACAAAAAGTTCAGCTAGAAGCTTCAAACCAATTTAAAAACTCATTTTTCGCGCGTAATAATAGCATCAGCCAAATGTCTACTGATTAACATATTAATTAATTGTGTTCAATTGGTCACAAAGTTTTGATTAATATCTCGTCTAATTAATTATCGCTAAAAATTAAACCAAATAGCCCAATTAACACTTTTCTACACAGTGCTTTGTGACAAAAAGAAAGCAGACAGAATAAAGGACAATAACACATTTAAATGGGAATGAAGTTTGTCTGCATAATCCTTTATTATAGTTTGTGATTTTCAATTTCGTTTCTATGCATTTTAGGGGAACATGACAAAATCACGCCGCTAGAAATTTATTAAAAAATTTTTAAACTTACAATTAGAATTTTTTCAACAAAAAAATCTTAGAAAACTTTTTATAAGAAATTTAAAGAAAAAAAATTTTCAGCGTTTTTTTTTTTGAATTTTATGATATTTTTTCGCAAATTTTCCAATAAAAATTTTGCGCCTCCCCTCGATTCGTCAACTCAACGATTCGTCAACTCAGCCAAAATGCGACGATTCGTCAACTCAGTCAAATGTCAACGATTCGTCAACTCAATGATTCGTCAACTAAGCCAAAATGTGACGATTCGTCAACTCATCCAAAATTTACTTCAAGAAGCAATTTCTGTAGCTTTTCATGGCGCGTAAAATAATTTTAACACCCATTTAAAGCGATTCGAACCCGAATTCGAATTCGGCAACGATTTATAATGCATAAAATTAATTTAAAAAATAATATGCACTATGTAATTTATTTTGTTTTTGACATTTAAATGCTTTAACATGCGACTCGTAGACACTTCTTACATTCAATCAATTTCAATGTCGTTTCTCAGTTTTAGCAAATGAGTGAAATCTATTCGTAAACAATTGAACAACAAACGACGAAAAGCACCAAAGCAGTTCGGAGAGCTGTTGCTGATTACGACGACAGCAACACTTTTCCTACCCAACGCGAGGACGCAGATTAGTTGAACAAGACGAAGACACCGCATCGGATAAAGTGATGAGGACCAAATTCCAGTGCGGAACAACGACGAGGGGTCATTGCATTGGCATCAAGGTCGGTGATTAAGTTTTGGATGAAAATTTTTTGATTTTTTGCAGGGTTCCGTTTCACTCGCATCAGAGGGCGGTTGTTCCGCTCGCGGATCCCTTCCTAGCCAAAGTGATGCCGGACCAAGGGTAAATATGAATCTGAGCTCCCAAACTCAAAAACACCCAAAACCACTTTTATAGGTTTTCTTATGCGCTGAAAACGATAAAACAATTAAAATTTTTGACGCGCTTCAACTTTAAACCAGTTTTTGAACCGGTTTAAAACTCGAAAAATTGAGGAAAAAGGAGGCCTCCTGACCTTTTAAAAGGGTCAAACTCAGGCAAATTTGTTATCATTCGACAGCTCTTGACGAGTTAAATTTAAATAAATTTAAAAACCCTAGAATAAAGCCAAACTGACGCCATCCGAGCACTTGGAAAACTGTTCCAGTGAAAAGTGACACTTCAGCACAAAAGAATAAAGGATGGATAAAAATAATTTGACAAGCTAACTTTCGCAAAAGGGAGCATGCGAAGACGGAGCAAGTAGTGGGGCGAGACGGAGGGCGGAGGAAAAAGTCTGACGAGCGCCACAGGCGGTTGACTGCGGGGGCCCGAAGGGCCCCCGCCAATCAGTCAACCGCCTGCGGATCACGCGCGGACTTCTTCCGTAGCCCGTAGTCTCGCCCCACCTACTGGCCGCCGTAGTCGAGTGTGCGGCGGTTTTTTAGCGCAATAAGCAAAAAACAAAATTTTTAAAATTTGTAGTTGCGCCAAATTCATTGATTTTGAACTGGTTCAAAAACATATCATTGTCAGATGGCGTCCGTTTAACTTCATTCCCTGAATTTTAGACTAAGCTCGTCAAGAGCTGTCGAATGATACCAAATTTGCCTGAGTTTGACCCTTTTAAAAGGTCAGGAGGCCTCCTTTTTCCTCAATTTTTCGAGTTTTAAACCGGTTCAAAAACTGGTTTAAAGTTGAAGCGCGTCAAAATTTTTGATTGTTTTATCATTTTCAGCGCATAAGAAAACCTATAAAAGTGGTTTTGGGTGTTTTTGAGTTTGGGAGCTCAGATTCATATTTTCCGGACCAAGACTCGGACTCAACTATCTGTTGGAGGCAGACGAAAGCGTTGGCAGGACCAAAGGCCTTCGCGGTAAAAAGAATCAAACAATGGCACAATGGTCGGACTGCTTAACAATGCTTTGGTTTATTTAGTAACCGATTAACTGATGGATTTACGGCAACGCGATATGTCTTTTTCCTGGCGACAATTGCGGAAGACTCGAACTAAACGAAAAGTCAGTGACCCAAAAGGAAACCGGATTTGGCAAAGCCTTTATTTTCCCTTTTACACCTTTAGATTCCCCCTTCACTTTTTCAATTGACTTCGCCACTTTGGACCGTTTTAAGGACAAGATTGCGCGACCAGCAGTTAGCCCAGTCGCTGCAGAGACGGAAGAACGAACCAATATCCAATTGATAAGAATTTTTTCATTCATTACTCATAATACCGGTTAAATTTTGTTTACTCTAATCTCGCGATGATCACCATATTGATTCGTTTTGTTGTTTTGAATTTTTGTTTACTAAAATTAGTTTTATGCAAGTTTTTGAATAAATTTTTGTTCAGAAGGGTCGTGATTTTATGTATTCTTGGTTCTAAATTAGTCTAATTAGTATTATAATTGATTTTGTTAAGCGCCATGAAAAGCTATGGAAACTGCTTTTTGAAATAATTTTTTGATAGAGTTGACGAATCGTCGCATTTTGGCTGAGTTGACGAATCGTCGAGTTGACGAATCGTTAAGTTGACGAATCGTTGACATTTGGCTGAGTTGACGAATCGTCGCATTTTGGCTGAGTTGACGAATCGTCGAGTTGACGAATCATTGAGTTGACGAATCGTTGACATTTGACTGAGTTGACGAATCGTCGCTTTTTGGCTGAGTTGACGAATCGTCGAGTTGACGAATCGTTGGCGCGCCAAATTTTGTACTTGAACTTTCCTTATAAAAAAGTTTTAAGAAATTTTTTATTGAAAAAATTCCAAGTGAAAGTTTTTTAAAAAATTTCTAGCGTCGTGATTTTGTCCCGGCGTGATTTCGGCGGCGTGATATTGCGTTGCACCCCATTTTATACAGTTTTAGAGCCAAAAACCGAAATTCCAAATTTTTCAACTTTTTTATAATTTGGTTCAAATTTGGTTCAGGGATACGTTAAAAAAGGGCGGGGTAGGATTGGACTGGCCGTTTCAGAACGAATGTTAGGGGGTCAAAGTGGGTTGACGACATATTTTAACAAAAATTTTCAAGAAAAAATTTTTGTAAATTTTTTGGAAAAAGTGAAGAATACTGACGTAGTTGAATTTCTATACAAATGATATGTCATTCGACTCCTCTCGGTCTATAATGAATGAATCCGAAAGAATTTTTCGGGGGTCACCATTTCCAGATGAGTTACAGACCCGGGACTGAAGTGGCCAAATGCCTTTGGTACTGAACCGTCCAAAGCCATAAACGCATGGAATTGCGACCAAATAGATACCAATCGATTCCTCACGGTCTGCTAATCATGAATCCGAAGGAATTTTTGGATAAAAATGAAATTGAAAAAAGTTATGGGTCCTCAAAATCGTTAAAACTATTTTTAAACCAGTAGTCAGAAAAATGGGAAAAGAACGTCAAATATAAAAGATTAAATTAGCTTATTGCGCTAAAAAACCGCCGCACACTCGACTACGGCGGCCAGTAGGTGGGGCGAGACTACGGGCTACGGAAGAAGTCCGCGCGTGATCCGCAGGCGGTTGACTGATTGGCGGGGGCCCTTCGGGCCCCCGCAGTCAACCGCCTGTGGCGCTCGTCAGACTGCTTCCTCCGCCCTCCGTCTCGCCCCACTACTTGCTCCGTCTTCGCATGCTCCCTTTTGCGAAGTTCGAAAGCTGCAAGTGGTCTTAAGCGTTTTTTGGCTCACTTAAATTGGTTTTTTATCACAGTCATTTTTAGAGGTTTTGATGACCCATAACTTTTTTCAATTTCATTTTTATCCAAAAATTCCTTCGGATTCATGATTAGCAGACCGTGAGGAATCGATTGGTATCTATTTGGTCGCAATTCCATGCGTTTATGGCTTTGGACGGTTCAGTCCCAAAGGCATTTGGCCACTTCAGTCCCGGGTCTGTAACTCATCGGGAAATGGTGACCCCCGAAAAATTCTTTCGGATTCATTCATTATAGACCGAGAGGAGTCGAATGACATATCATTTGTATAGAAATTCAACTACGTCAGTATTCTTCACTTTTACCAATTTTTTATAAGAAAATTTCTCGAATTTGGCCGGGATCGATGGATGCCAGATTCATGTTATCAGCGACTTAGAAAACCCACAGTAGAAATATTTTTCCATTTCCCCTTTATTTTTAATTGCCCCCCCCTCCCTTTTCTTTAAGGCACGCCCGAATCGGAGGTGCACAAATATTTTGGCGCTTTGCTCAAATCGGTCGCAAGTGGGCAGAACAGCAGCAACACTTTGGAGACGGCCAACAAATTGTACGTGAAGGACGGGCTCAGAATGGAGGACGTGTTCATGGGGCAAATTGAGCAAAACTACGGGGGACAGTTGGCGCCGGTGGATTTTGGGGACAGCAAAGGGACGGCGGAGGTGGGAAAAGTTTTATTGGCGTAATGAGAAATCAGTCTCAATATTTTCGTTGGAAATTCTCAAGCTGAGAAAACCAAAATTTTGGGCGCCGGACTTTTCGACGTGGACTTTCCGACAGAAGGACTTTTCGACAGCAAAAAGTAATTAATTTTCAAATTTAGGGGTCGTAAAACCGTAAAATATACCCAAAAATCAAAAAAAATTAAGCTAACTCAATTTTGAGATAAATAATTTTAATAATCAAAAAGAAAATAAATTTTAGAGATGAATTTTTGAGAAAATTTATTTCATTCTTTTATGGGTGAATTTTTAAAAGTTAGTGCCCGATTCTTATGGAGTATAATAAAAAAAAAAAAAAAGTAAAAATCGTATCCCAAGTAATAATGATTTAACAATACTTTTAATATGTTAATTTAAAAGAAATTTAGTAAAAATGACAAGCAATTAATTTGAATCCGATTTCCGACAAAGGTGCGCGTAAATGCTCTGTTGGTCACCCAAATCGGTGTCAAAGGGCCAGAATACGGTACTTTTCACAAAAATGTAAAATGAAAAAAATGTGTGAATTCTGAAGGCGAGTTCGCGCGTGTTCGGACCGAAATTGGTTATGGCCTCCGCATCGAAGGCCGATTCGCGCGGATAACCAGGGTAAAAGTTCCGTTCATTTTAGCAATAATTTTTTTTTATGAAAAATTCACGAAAAAACAAAAAATTCAGCGATTTTTTTAAAATTTTATGGTGAAAGGACGTCCCTGTCGAATCGTACGTACCTCCCTCACCACAAACACCCCTAACCCGCAGAAATGTTGAGGGGAAATGGTACTTTTGTCAGAAAAAAATGCACAATTAATCGTGGATAACGAATTCAGAGTATATTTATAAAAAGCGAAAAATTATTTCAAATTTCAGTTTTCATGAATTTTTCAAGCATTAATTTTCGGTGAACAATTAGAGATTTGTTTTTTGCAACAAAAAAACCAGAATTTTTATTTTGCTCGGGAAATACACCCATAAGAAATGATCTGAAAAATTTTCTCAAAAATTGATCGACAAAATTTCATTTTTTTCTTGATAAAAAATTTGTAGGTTTATTCCTTATTCGAATAACTATTTTAATGATTAGTCATTTAAATGACCCATATTGATTCAGTTTACGTGTTTTGCACACTAAAAGCCTTAACAAAAAATTTCTTTTTTTATGCCTTTTTTGCAATATTTTGGTGCCTATTATAGTGCCTTTTTCCCGATTTTTGCTGCCTTTTTTCCGTTCTCTGTTAATTACTTAAAATTAATTAATAATTTTTTGACTGGTTATTTAAAAGTCTGGTCTGAAAGTTTTTCCTTCTCAGCGGTCGTTCATGACTGCGTACCATCTTGTCTGTGATTACGCCGATGCCGAACTTGGACCGGCAGGCCAAAAATTTTGCGAATTTACCGGTTTCGAATTTCGATGCCACCAAAAGATGAAAAGAAGTGGGGGACCAGCTCGCTTCTGCCGCATACATCGGCATGCTTTCACTTTTGACTGGCCGAGCCGTACGCACCAATTGGTGTGTCACCGGCGCACTGGATGGAGATGGGACAGTGAATAGTGTCGCTGGAATTCCTCAAAAGGTGGCGGCTGCAGTGGAAAATGCACAGCAATTTATCGTTATGCCAGAGACGAATTTTCGAGATTTCCAGCGCATTGATCTCGATCGAAGACCAATCGAAGCACGATTTGCCCAGAATGTCAATGACTTGCTGCAAATGCTTATTTGATTTGTGGCACTGATCAAAAAATTCTCATTGGGATCTGAAAAATCCAAACTAAAGAAATTGTTAAATTTAGAAAAATTTTGGGTAACTTTCGTCATAAATCAAATAGACATTTTCCATGCCTTCGGCTGACTTTCTCTCCTCCGTTTTCTTTTCTCGGCTGTCCCTCCGTTTTCTTTTCTCGGCTGTCCCTTCGCTTTCATTTCTCGGCTGTCCCTTCGCTTTCATTTCTCGGCTGACTGTCTCGCCTCCCCTTTCTTTGCTCTGTTCGTCTGCTGCTCCCGTTGCCTATTGTTTGGATTTCATCCTTTTTTGAAACACATTATTATGTATACGTATTCTTTTTGAAAATATTATTCATTGATTTAGCCCTTGCATTATTGCTGACACTGTATTTTGGTTATAATCCAGCATTACTGTACCCATCCAAAAACAATTGTTTTATGTTCGTAATGGTAAGTCGAGCCCTGGTGCTCGGCGGCGACGTACACCTGTTCCCTGAAGAGTTTAAAAAAATGAAATTTTCAAATTTTGTGATTGGAAATGGTGCTTCGGCGATGCCCTGCTGAATAAAAAATAATTAATTAAAAATGGCCAATTTTCTTCACTTTTTGTGTTTTGAATCGGTTCAAAAACCGGTTTATACCTGTCGGATCAACTTCCCCCACCCCTAGATCGATCTGTCTCATCGAAAGCTATTGATTGGTACCATATTCGTCGAGATTGGTCCACGAGAAAAAACACCGTATAAGTCAAGAAAACAGGGCCTATTTTCAGGTTTTATTTTTAGAGATTAAATGTCTAAAAAATTTCAAAAACTTAATTTTTCGGCTCTAATCCAGTTTAAGCGTCCAATGAGTGACCATCCTCACTTTTTTTGATCATAACTTTTTTGTTACTTGGTCAATCCATATATTCTTGGTATCAATCAAGTTTAAAGTTTGATGAATTTACAAATACAAGAAAAGAAGCAATACTTATATATTCAGAAAAAATTACAATGAGAAAACCCGAAATTCATAATTTTTCGCGTATATTCAAGAATAATTTTTTGTACATATGTTTCATTTATCCCAGAATTTTGCTATACAAAATCTTCCCTAAACTTTAAGCTTTCGATTGATACCAAAATGTATGGATGGATCAAGTAACAAAAAAGTTATGATCAAAAAAAGTGAGGATGATCACTCATTGGACGCTTAAACTGGAATAGAGCCAAAAATCCATTCGTTCATTCATATCTATGACTAGGGCTCCAATTTATAGTTTTTTCACTATTTTTTTCCTGAGCTCCCCGTAGCCTGAAATGCACGAAGGGGGTTGTTAAGCTACTTTTCGAGTTATTAGCAACTATTTTATAGTTTTTTATTTTTAGCAACTAAAAAAACTATAAATTTTTGAAAAAAACTTTTTTTAACTATTTTGGCGTTTTGCCCAAAATTTGTTAAACAAAAATGCAATAAAATGGAAAAATACACCCCTAACGATCAACTTTTTGAAAATTTTCAAAAATACCTCCTAAGAATCGGCTCAAAATTTTTTTCAAAAATACACTTCGAGAAATGAAAAATTTCTAAAAATTCAGCTCCAAAATTTATTTGTTTATTTTCTTGATGATAATTTTTGCTTTTGAAAATTATTTATTTTTTTAATGACTTTGGCAAAATGTTTTTGTTTTTTGAAGAAAATTTTCAATTTTACAACCCTAAATTCGGAACTTTTTAGCAATTATTTACCCATTTTTAGTAACTATTTTGGGGATTTTAGAAACTAAAAACTAATTATTTTGGCAGTTTTTAGCAACTATAAATTGGAGCCCTATCTATGACCGCTGATTATGTTGTTAATTTAATTCTTTAGCAAATATTTTTTTACCAAAAAATTTCCAAATAAATTTCATCCGATGAATAAACGGAACGAATTGCGCGCAAAACTGCACGCGTGTCACATTCAGCAGCAACAACAGCAGCAGCAAACCCGCAGCGGCGGACCGTCCGCCGTCAACCAAATTCCGAAGGCCAAACGGCCGGCGGCGGTGGTACGTACAAAAAATGCCACAAAAAAATGACTCGTTTTTCCCCATTTATTGAGCCATTTTGTGGCATTTTCCCCGCAAAATGCCGCTTTGTTTTTGCTTCTTTTTTAAAAAACAAAAATAAATGATTGTGGTAATTTCTATCACGAAAATTTATGTTTAAACGCCTAAAATTGCCCTAAAAAGTATAAAAATGGTGGGAAAATAAAACCCCTAAAAATGTCGAAATCCATGGATTTATTTAAAAAAGTACTTTTTAACAATTCAAGCCCGACGATGTTGAAATTGTCGAATTTATCGTTTTTTTTATCCGTTGCTTTTTTGCCTAAATTTTAGGCCGCAATTTCCGCGACAGTGCCAAAAAAGACCAAGTTGGAGCATCGTTTCCACCACAAACAACAGCACCATCACCAATTAGGCCACCTCCACAACCAACAAAATCAGCAGCCGATTGCCTCCTCTTCCTCCCCATCGGCGACATCATTTTCAAGCAGTGCCAATGCTTTGGGTATTCAAATTGGCATGGATTAGTGCTTTTTGGGGGTGCCATTTTTCAGGGGACCCAAAAAACGCAAAAATTTATTGTTAGTACTTCTTCATCATAAATTTAATTGAAATTTTCAAATATTCTTTTGAAAAATTCTATTAAAAATTTTCTCGGAGGTGGACGGGAAGAGGAACGACTAAAACATTGGTCGTATTGTTTTTATTTTTTAGATTTTTTCAGTTTTTTTTTGACAATTTTTGTTATTTTTCAGCCGGACGCCTTTCGTTTTAAGTGAATTTTTTGGGAATAATTACAATTGGATTCGATTTTGTGTTCTTAATGGATTTGAAAAAAAAATTTCAATTTGACACCCTTTTTTGGCCTTACCGCCAATTTGGGGCTGCTAAAAATTTTACCCCGCCCCAATTTTCCATTGTTTTATAATCCTTTCCTGTTTCATAGAGCAACAACGCCAACAGCAGCAGCAGCAATCGCTGCTTTTGGTCAGAGAGGCGGCCGAATGTGCGGCGTCGGCGGTGGACGACGCGGCGGGCGAAGTCGTCGTGGAAGAGAGTGGCGGCGGAGGGAGAGGGCAATTGGGTAAGCCACGGCATCGGCAGGGGAGAGGGAGGGCACGGAAATGGGAAAATGGCACGGGAAAAATGGAACAGGAAAATGGCACGGGAAAAATGGCAAAGGAAAATGGCATAGGAAAATGGGACAGGAAAATGGCATGCTGTGAAATGAATGATAAATCAAAAAATGATGGGGAATCAAAACCAAATGAATGCCCAGCCCCATTTTTGGGACCTTAAAAATTGATGAAAAATGCAAATTTCGAGTTAATGTGTAAGTTGACAAAACAACCAATTTGATAGGCCAAACATTGTTGGATTTAACGATAAGTCCAAATTGAAATGGAAATGCCAAAATTTGTGAGATTTTAAGTTGAAAATTGAGATAAATTGACAAATTGAGAGATTTATCTAATTGTAAGTTGGAAAATATCCATTTTTGGTGATTTAATTGGGAAATTTAGTTAACATATTAATTTTGTTGATGCTCGGAGACTAAATTGAAATTGGTAAATTCTTTGAAAAAATGACAAAATTTGGACACTTAATTAGAAAAGTTGCATTGAAAATGCCATAATTTGTGACATTTAAGTTAAAAATGCCTGAATTTTTGGTAGATTTGAATCGAAAATGCAATATTTCTTCGGTTTGTAGACCAATTCTTGCGCAATCGGACAGTGTCGTCGGTGTCAACTTCGGACCTTTGCTCTTCCCCGGCACAACGGAGCGGAACAGCGGAAGATGACCACCAACAACAGCAGCAAGCAGTAACAGCACCAAACGGTGGCGGGGCCGACGCGTGGCTGTGCAGCGCGGATGGGCGC
This sequence comes from Heterodera schachtii, assembly GCA_023374025.1. Lineage (NCBI taxonomy): Eukaryota > Metazoa > Nematoda > Chromadorea > Rhabditida > Heteroderidae > Heterodera > Heterodera schachtii. Next base: position 91,875 of record SIJG01000085.1, on the reverse strand, counting down.
CAAATTGACGTAGGCGCAAATGGCCCAAAAATTGGCAATTTTTTTAGGGCTTTGCTCAATACCAATAAAATTTTACAAAAAAAATGCCACGGTTACACCGAAAAGGCATTTCCTTAAACTGTCATTTTTATTCCTTGGTTTTTGCAGGATGCCATTGCCGAACTGTCGCTGGACAAAGCGGTGGCCCATCTCAGCGCCACCGCCGGCGCTCACTCGGCGGAGGCCGTCCTTCGACTGATCGCCGTGGTGTCCCAATGCGCCGATTTGCTCACCGACGCACAAATTCGCCTACTTTTCCCCGCCCTGCGCGCCCATCGGCTGCGCGGCATCGACGCAGCGGAAAAGGTAAAACGGCCGAATTAAAAAAAATGGAAAAATGGGGCTGAAATCGGAAGGGGGTGGCACAACTTGGAGCCGTACACTTGGGCACCATCCCAGAGTTTTTTGGGTATACTTCATTCAAATGTGACCGAATTGAATGAAATTTGTTTCTTTCGATAGACCCTAAGTCTTATTTATTGGCCGGCATAATTTTTAAGGAAGGTAATTAATTTTCTTTCGAAGTTATAGTCAAAAATGTTCGGAAAACCGTTAGTTTTTTTTGGCCATAACTTTTTAAATGAAGGATTTTACCCCAAAAACCCGGGCCGGCGCCTAAACAAAATGTGAATTTTTTTCTTCAAAATTCCTGCATTTTCCTTAAATAAGGAATTTTTTGAGAAATCCTCTTACCTTACTAGTATTTCGACCTCTATAATTTAAAAAAATACAAACAAAAAAAATAAGAAAATTTTTAAATTATTTTTTCTGATAAAATTTGGTGTTTTTTTCAGTTGCTTTTGTTGCTGATCAAACAACGAAAACAGCTCGACGGTGCCACGGATCAGCTGCAACAGTTCCCATTGTCGGCATTCACTCGGCCGCCCCCGACAAAAATTGTTGAGCCGACGACGACAACGACGACAGATGCCACCACCGATGGCGATGCCATTGAGCAGCAACGAAATGGCGGAGATTGTGCCAAAACTGAGGGTGACAAAAACAGTGCCGAAAAGCGCGACGACGACAAAGACGGAAGTGTTATGCTGGTGGAGGAGCGGGGCCGCCCCAAATTGACAGCAGGTCCAACCAACATGGCACCATAAAGACAGGGGAAAATGCCGAAAAAATTGGAAAAATTCCACGATTGTTCTACCATTTAAACAATTTTCAATCCGAAATTTTAGTGTAAATTTTCTAAAACAATTTTAGTTGACGAAAATCGGCATCGACTGGCCGACAAAAGTGCGGACGAACTGCTTGAACTTCTGTTGTCCGACGACAAAATGGTCACTTATTATTTTCAAACCTATTAATTTTTCTATTGAAAAAAAAGAGGAAAAGAGGCTAACTTCACCCCCTCCCTTTTCATTTTTCAAAAGTATTTTTAATAAATTGCCAAAACAAGAATTTTGCAGTTAAAATCAAAAATTTATAATAAAAAAATAGGAATTTTCTTGGTTTAAGTTTTAAATCGCAAAATTATATTTAATTAAATTGAAACTTTCTTAAAGGACGAACAACAACAACATTTGGTGGTCACTGAACTGCTCGACAAACGACCCGACCTTGTCGATGTGCACGCGCCCAACTTTGACGCCCAAATGCACGCGCTGTTCGCCTGCCGACTGTCCGTCGCCCGCGCGTTGGTCTCCCACCAATTGGCCCATTGCGCGGCCGCGGCGGTGATCAAACGGAGCGGTAAGTGGTGGGAAAATTAAATAAATGCGTTGAAAATTGAGTAAATTCGGAAAATTTGTTGTCCAATGCCAATCTAATCCCCCGCCCTCTTAAAATTTTTTAAAATGGCATTTACAAGGAATTTGTCCTCGTGCATTCCAAAATTTGCAGCCCGAAATTTTGCTTGGACAAAATTCGCCACCAAAATTTTCTTTTAAAAATATCAAAATTTCATGGGAACATTCCGAATTGTCACCACTCAGATCGTTTTAAAACCGCTTTTATCTTGTAGAGCATAGTCGATTTGCTATTGCCATTTTCGGCTTTTTCGGCTCCGGCGCCAAAAATGATCAGAAAAAAATGATCAAATGAAAAACCCAGCAAAAAATTGCTAATTTGATTTATTTTTTCCTCTTACACTTAATGGACCATTAGTCGTGGGTTTGGATCCGCTCGACAGATGATGAATTTTTTTCAAAGTATTACTCCACCTTTAAATTTGTTTTTAATGCTATTTGATAGAGAATGTTTGCTAATCATTTTAAAATAAGTTTACTTACTCTTTCATTGTTTTTGAATTTTTTATGAATTTTTAAAAATTTTGTAATTTTTATTGATTTTTCGAAACTTTGATTATTTTTTTCTGATCATTTTTGACGCCGGAGCCAAAAAAGCCGAAAATTGGCTATAGCAAATCGACTATGCTCTACAAGATAAAAGCGGTTTTAAAGCGGTCTGAGTGGTGACAGTTCGGAATGTTCCCTTGTTAGCAATTTTTCAAGATCAAAAATCTTGGAAAAGTTACAGAAAATTTCAAGAAAATATTCTTATTATTAGAAAGATTTATAAAAGAGATTTCAAAAAAAAAAAAACTGAAAACTTTTTCTAGCGTTAATCAAAATTTTGTGATGAATTAATAATTTTTACGAAAAATAGCTAGAAAATTGTCAAATCTTTTCTTTAAATTTTCTTATTAAAAATTTTCTAATTTTTTTTTTTGAAAATTTTAATCAAACGATTCTTTGGCCTGGTGACCATTCTTTTCATTTCTAATTTATTTCTCTTCTTTTCCAGTCACTTTTCTGCTCAACTCTTTCAATTCGAGGTGATCGTCTCGTCCGTCTCATATTCCTCCATTTTTTTGCCATTTTTTTCCAATTTTTCTCCCCTTTTTCCCCACAGTTTTTGTCCCTCTTTGGTGGTCACTTTTGTGGCCAAAGTGTGCGGCGCACCGGCGGAGGACACCAAAGTTGGCTTACAATTAGTACTCAACGGGGAGCAATGCTTTGTGTTGGCCCTTTACGTTTTGGAGGCAATTAATTAATTACATAATTAATTCCCTAACAATTTGCATTATTTAATGGGTTTTATTTCCAGGACATTGACCAACAGTTCACTCCTGACATGGTCAGTTCGGGTGGTGTCATTATGCAAAAAAATAAATAATTTGCTACCGTATATTACTCAAAACTCTGGAAAATAAAATAATATTTTTGGAATTTTTTAAAATTAAATTTTGTCAAAATCTTTCCATGCGCCTCCTCCGATCGGAACCGTCGGATCTCAGTTTTTTAAATGCTGCTACAATAATGCCTTTGTTTTCCGCCATGGCCCCTAATTTTTATACCGTTACAGAAGGAAACGGCGTTCAATGCGTTGGACTCCATCCGACTGTTCTGCTCCGTCTTGGCCAATTCGCTCAGCCGCCCAATGCCATCGCCACCCCGGGGTTTGGGTTTAGTGCCAAAATCAATTCCCGTCATAATTTACGACCCTCCCTCTCCCTAAAATAGCTCCCTCCTCCGCCGATCTGTTGGAGACGTTCACGCGCTCTTACCGTGCTCATGTGGACAAACTTCTGCACGCCAAATTGACCAGCTCCCCTTTCGGTGTATCCGGCGGCGACCGACGACGGCACGGGCTGAACATGCTGTACCAAATGGTGTGCCGCAAATTCCCCGGTCAGTGAGTGGGCGACCGACGGAGGAATGCACTCATTCACAATTTTCCGTTGTGGTATAATGCCATGCCGTTTTCCCAGGCGTTCCGTCCAAATCCCTTTTTGTCGGAATGTTCACCACCGCCGCTTCCCTTGGCACTACTCCTGCCGCCCAACTCAACCGCACCCAGCACATCACCCAGGCAAAATTCGACCGGCTGATCACTGGAACGATCAACGAGATTTTTGAACTGATCACCAAAATGGGAAAGGGAGGCCCCGAGGTGGACTTGGCACTGAACAAGGCGCACCAATTGGTTCAGCATTTCCGCAACTGTCGAGACGTGCAATTCTCACGGTGGGCATTTTATTGACTGTTAATTTGAAAAAATTCCATAATTCTAGGGCCATATACCTTTTTTAAATGATCACAAAATTTTAACTATTTAAAAGTATCACAAAATCAATTAACTCAATAAAAAGGATCATTGTTATTTTTTGAAAATTTTGTGATTTTTCGGCGCAAAATAAATTTTTGACTTTATCCACTCATAACTTTTCTCAGACGCAACCAAATTGCACAATCTTGGTATCATACGATAGCTCTAAGAATTCTCTATTAGCATGTCAAATTTCAAAAAATTTTATTAAGTTTTTCAAAAGTTACGACAATTTTTTCATTTTTTTGGCTAGAACTTTTGAAAAACTTAATAAAAATTTTTTGAAATTTGGCAGGCTAATAGAGAACTCGTAGGGCTATCGTATGATACCAAGATTGTGCAATTTGGTTGCGTTTGAGAAATGTTTTGAGTGGATTTAGTCAAAAACTTAGCAAATTTTTCACTTTTTGTCCTTCGACCTAGCACCCAAAGTCCATTTAATTTTTATTGATTTGCAAATTTTCAGCTTAACAACACAGGAGAAGATTCAATAGATGAAAATAGAGAAAAAATAGAATAATAAATATTATTTAACTATTATTAAGAAATAACTCAAATAATTAAATGTGAGCGGCGGGTGGTTAAATATTTCTCTCTCCCTATCTCCTCTCATTCTTTCTATCACGCGCTTTCTCTTTCTCTCTCTTTCTCTTCTCTCTCTTCTCTCTCTTTCTCTTCTCTCTATCATCTCTCTCTCTCTCAGCTCCCTCTCTGTCATGTTTTTCTATCTCTCTCTTTCTCTCCATGTTTTTTTTACAGTTGGTGAGAAAGAAAGAAAGAAGTGCCTATTACGGTTTGTCAATGAAAATTGAGAAAAAAAAGATAAAGAGGAGAAATAGTACACATCCATATCATTATTAAACGGAAAGAAACGAGCGCTACGGGGAAATAGTACATGGGTAGTGCGCTCCTCTGCCACCCATTCCTCGCCCTTTTTACACCCCAGCCAAAAACCAAATCCAATTTTTGATCCTATATAGTAAAAACGATTGCCATCGAAGACGTGCGATTGCTCGCCGGCGCCGTTTCCCTCTATTTCACCGTTGGTTCCTGTGGCCGGGCTGGCTGCGCTATCCCCTCCTTACCCATGCGCGCACGCACGGTCGCGGGACGGGCAACCAGCGGTGGAACACGTACATGACATACGTGGAGCTGTGTCGCTTATTCGGCCTGGCAATGGCCAAAACATATCCGCTGGCCCTAGAGGCCACTCATATGAGCTCTGGCGGTTGTATTCGGCTGGAGCCGGTTTGAGCGCAAATCGCAATTTTTTTGGTTAACAAAATCTTTCTGTTTTTGCAAAAAGATTGAAAAATTCCCAAATATTTACGAAGTATTTACCCCTAAATAAACGAAAATGTTTATCAAAAATTCTACAAATATATTAAAAAATATTTTTTTATAAAAAGAAATCGGAGAAGCATTGGAAAATGCCTAAAAATGGGACAAAAAAACTCACTGAGTTTGGATGATTTTTGGCGCAAAATTTTGAAAAATTTACTGAATATTGGGAATGGGTAACAATTCGAAACAAAAATAAAAATTCGAAAACAATAAAAAACAAAAATTTGCAAATTTCATAAAAATTTTCATTTTTCAGCTTTATCTGCGGCGATTGTTGGCAAATAACCGTTTTCGTACGAAACGAAACGAAAAAAAAAATGAATTTTATGCGATTTAAATTTAAAAATGATCAGTTCAATTGGCGAATTACTGATGTACAAATCAATGATGGCGCAGATTTCCAATTTCTGACATTTTGGGGTTCTCCAAATCCCTTAAATTTCATTGATTTTTCGATAAATCAGTGATTAGATTGATTTGTAGTGCTTAAGCGGCGGAGCGCGAACGCGATTCGCGTCCTCTTTCCGCGATTCACGACCGCGGTAACTTGAATCCGCAAATGCGATCCGTGCCTTTTTGGGACTAAATTTTTATAAAGAAAATATTGATATTCAGTTGTTTCAAATAAAATGTTTTTGGAAAATTTCTAAATTTTTCTATAGACGCTGGCAAAATCTTGAAATTGCACTCAATTTTTCAAAATTTGGCTGTCGATCTCAATTTGGCTTTAACCTAATTTTATTCATAAATTAATTAGTGATTAGATCTCATTATCTTGAAAAATTTCTGGTTAACAAAAAAAATTTTTTTAATTTCTCGGGGGAAACGAGCTGCTCCCATTTATAAATGTTTTTAATTTTTGTTTGATCAAATACAATTTCATGCTTTCCTCATTTCGTTTTCTTCACCCCCCCCCCACCCACCCTTGATGTGAATCTCGAAAAATTTTAATTTTCGACTTCCGAACCCATGACAAATACTTATTAAAATGAAAAAGGGAAAATCGCATCAAAGCAACGCATTTTTGGTAGTCATTTACCGATTTTTCTGATCACTTTTACCGTCGGAGCCAAAAAAAAAAAAGACAATTTTTTTGTAAAAAAATCGACTGTGCTCTACACAAAAATTTTAAAGTCATTTGGACACTCATAAATTATTCCATTTTTGTGGCAAATTCAAACTTTAATGCCAATTTTTTCACCCCCAAATCCTTCGTTTTTCGCAGGTATATGCCCCTGTTGAGTGCCAAAGTGCAGCAATTGGTCGACACTTTGGCAGGGGGCCGTGAGCTCAAGAATTCGCCCCACTGTGCCCTGCTGCTGATCTCACTCGATCTGATCACCGTGGCATTGCGCAACAATTTGGGCGGCATGGACGACGACGACGGCAACGGCGGTGACACGGGGCGAGGAAAAGCCGACGGGGACAACGACGGAACGCCAACGCCGCCGCCGCTCATTCAAACGGCGACCATTGCGCTCCAATCGTTGCTCCGACTTTTGCAACAAGTACAGGCAGCAGTTTAAGCGTGGGGTGAAGAAATGAGGGGATGGTATTTCATTTTCCCCTCGTAGTTTCCCAAAATTAAAAAAAAAATTTATGAGAAAAATCAAAGAATTTTTTTTTAAATTTCGTAATTTATCATAATTGAATAAATCGCTAGAAAAAATTTAATTTTTTTTTGATTTTTTAAAGTTTCCAAGTTGAAATTTAAAATTAAAAAAAAAAATTTTGTGCGGAGGGGGGGGGGGGGAAACGTAGTGCATTTTTTTGAATTAGTTGATGCGACAGTGCGGAATTGGACTGCTTTCCATTTGACACACTTTGTCCTTCTTTTACGGCACTTTTTTTTGCCCCTCCCCCTCTTTTTCGCATTTTTGGCACTTTTTCCATTCCGCCCATTCATTCACATTCCCAACAGAACCGGCGAAGTCGGCAAATTCAGCCGCTGTGCGAAAAGGTGTGCAACGCGGTGGTCCAATTGTTAAAGTTCGACGGCGCCGCGGGCGAATCGAAGCGACGACGGCTCGACGGCGCAAATTCGACGGGCCAATTGTTCGGGTCGTACGGCGTGCTGCTGTGCGAGTTGGCCGATTGGAAGGCACTGAATGTGCCGGACCGTGCCATTTTGAAGCGCACAGTGATGAACATGGCGGCGGCCACCGCAAATTGATTGAAAATGGACAAAATGAAAAACTTAACGTGTTTTTTCGACCAATTATTCACCGATCAATTTTTTGTTGTTTTATTTTGATCAGTGATTTGTTTTCTCCACATTCATTTGATTATTCATTTTCTCTGCTGATGTATAAAATTTTATTGTGACCATTTTGCTCATTTTTATGTTATTTATTCCCTAAAATTAAAAGGGAAAATATATTTATTTATTTTTCACAAATTGATTAATTACTAATTTACCTAATTATAATTGTGTAGCCCCATCAGCAGAAGTTCAAAATGTCCTCCTCCTCCCCCTCTCCATTGTTCTCTTCATTGCTCAATTGTGAAAATGATTCCAACCTTTGTTTCCCCGTCCCTTCGTCGTCCGTCCATTTTTTGCGCTCACCCGACCATTTTTACAACACTTTGTTGGTCCGTTTTTTGGTTATACATATTTACACATTGTGTCTGTTTTTGTTTTTCTTTCAAATTTGGTTTAATCAAACCAAAAATCCATGGTTTTCTGAAGTCGTCCCCTCCTGAGAATTTACCTTTACCAAAAAGAATTTGGAAAAAAAATATTTTAACGAAATTTTTCTGTCTAACAATATGATAAATAGGGCTGCTAATTTTATGTAAGAAAAATCGCGAATTATGTAAATAAAATATGTAAAAAAATGCTAAAATATGTATGAAATATGTACAAAAACCCCCAAATATGTACTAAAATATGTAAATAAAATTTTTTTAATGGTTATTTTTTGGAAAAAAATTCTTTGTAAAAAGTGAAATAGGCACTAAATGGAATAAAAATGACAAAAATGGCTTAGAATTACATTTTAGTATTTAAAAATTATTTTTAATATATAATTTTTTGAAAAAAAAACGATTTTTAGGGATACATTTTCAAAAAAAAAATTTTTTTTTTAATTTTTCACAAAAAATTTCTATAAATTTTCCAAAATCCTCAAAATATGTTTAAAAAAATGAAAATATGTACGAAAAGTTGCGAAATATTTAGGAAAAAGTCCAAAATATGTATAAAAATATGTACATATGTAATATGTAGGGATGATATTTTTAGGCAAAAGCCTATTTTTTTCCTGAGCTCCCCGTGGCCTGAAACGCACAAAAAACATGTTTTTTTGGGCTGTTGTTAAGCTACTTTTCGAGTTATTAGTGCCTATTTTCTAGGCTTTTATTTTTAGCGCCTAAAAAGCCTAAAAAATTTTGAAAGAGCCTATTTTTGCCTATTTTGGCATTTTGCCCAAAATTATTAACAAAAATGTAATAAAAAGGAAAAATGCACCCCTAAGAATCGACTTAAAATTTAAAAAAAAAATACACCCTTAAGAATCGACCCGAAATTTTTTCAAAAATACACCCATAAGAAATGAAAAACTTTTCAAAAATTCATATCAAAAATTTATTTATTTATTTTCTTGACAATAATTTGTGCTTTAAAAATTATATATCTCAGTACTGATTTGGCCTAATTTTTTTACTTTTTTGAATACATTTTGTCATTTTACATCCCTAAAAACGAGGTTTTTAGTGCCTATTTTCCATTTTTAAGGCCTATTTTGGGGGTTTTTTAGAGCCTAAGGCCTACCTATTTTGACGGTTTTTAGTGCCTATAAATATCATCCCTAGTAATATGTAGAAAAATCCCAAAATATGTAAAAATATGTAAATAAAAGTCTCAACTTTTGTTCGCAAACACAAAAAAGAAAGTGTTTTCCTACTATTTAGAGCATGGAGAATCCAGGAAAAAAATATGTATTTACATAAAATTAGCAGCCCTAATGATAAATTAACAAAAAAAAAAAAGAAAATATAAAAATAATAAATCCGATGAAGCTAAGAATTCTTGGGTTTAGTAATTCTGATGAAATTTCTTTCATTTTTCAACCCTTTATATCCAGATTTTTTTTCTGAAAAATTCCAAATACTTAAATTTAAAAAAGGTCTCCCAGAATGGTATGAATGTTTGTTTTTTCTGTGCGAGTTTTTATGTTTTTTAATGACCAACCCATTCATTGTTCGCATTTTGCCGTCTTTTCAAAATGCCAATCCCTCCCATTTCCTTCCCCCCCCCCCTTTTTCAGCAACGCGTTGAGTCCGCAAAGCGTCGCGTTGTGCTGTCCGCCCTCTATTTGGGCACCGATGCGTTGGAGCAGCGGTTGGTCCATCGGTTGGCGGTCGCGGCAAAAAGTGTGGCGACCAAACGCCCCGTCGAAGTTCGCATTTTGCTCGACTTTTTCCGTGCCACGCGCGGCGCAACCGCCAACGACGGCAAGTCGTCCACGACAATGCTGGCACCGCTGTGCATCTACGACAATGTGGAGGTGTGAGTGTCGAGGGGTTGGAATAGCAGTTTTTGTTGGAAATTTTTGTTTTTCATGTTCATAGTTCATGCTCTTCCCCATTTTCAATTTTTTCTAAAAATTTGAAATTTCTTTAAAAAAAAACTTAGCGCCAGACACTGCCGACCTTCTCTCTCTTCTCTAAAAATCCACAAAATTGGTCAATTTTTTCATGAAAATCTGTTACAAACTCCTAAAAAATTCAGATTTTTACCGCGCCAAGACCTCTCGCCTAAAAAATAAAAAAACGCTCCGCAAAAATGGCGTTAAAAGCAAAAAAAAAAAGGTTGTCGCCCCGGGGCGGTATTATTACCCTTCGATTTTAACATTTTTTTGACATTTTAAATGCATTTTGTATGTGTAATGTTGAGTTTTTGGGCAACGAAATTACTCCAAAAAAGTTGAAAATTTCGCAATTTCTTAAAACTTTCCAATTCAAAAACTCCATTAAATTAGGTAGTTCAAATTCTTTATAAATTTTTTGACTTTTTTCAGGTCCGTCTCTTTCATACGCCCAAATTGCGTGGCCTTCTCAAAAGTGTGCTGCCCGAACGGACCAACGAAATTGTGGGCCTACAGCACATGAAATTCTTCGTCTTCGACGACACTGTGCTCATCACGGGGTTCGTTTTTTCTTTTTTGCCCGATTTTTGGGTTTTCTGTCTTAATTATGTCCTAATTTAAATAATTGTATGTGGTTCCTTGTTAGTCTAAAATTTATTTTAAAAAAATTTAACAAAAAGATTTTTTACCAAAAATGCGCAATCAAAAAATATTTCTGACTCATTTGGCTTTAGAATGACACAAATTAAGTCAAGAAAACTTTTAGAAAATTATTATACGATTTAATAAATTTGGGGAGAAGACCGTTTCAAACACAGAAACTTTTCAAGAAAAATTTTTAGAAAATTTTTTATGAAAATTTCAAAAGGAAATCAGTGATTTACGAAAAATTTTTGAAATTTTTAATTCATCATAAAATTTTGAAGGAATTTTTTTCCGAAAGTTTTATTATGAAAAATTACCTAATTTTTGAAAAATTAATAATTTTGAGAATTTTTTTTAATTTTTCGGGGCGATTTGGAGAAGCTGCTGTACAAAACGCCTTGGTTTTTTGAAAATTTTGCTTTTTTTATTTTCAATCGTATTTTTTTCCAAAATCTCTCCCCATTGTTTTTCAGTGCCAATTTGTCCGACCAATACTTTGTCAACCGTCGTGATCGCTATTTGCTGATCGAAGACTGTCCTCTGTTGGCCGACTTCTTCGTCGACCTGTTCCATCTCGTCGGAGACAATTCCTTCCGTCTTTTGGCGGACGGACGCGTCGAATTCACCGCCGGGGGAACGCTTTCGCCGATACACCCGGAGACAGGTACAAAAATGGGCAAGGATTCCATAAAATTCTGGGAAAATTTCTATGTTTTCCAGCAAAAAATGCAATTTTTTGAGGGTTATGTAATTAATTTTTTAGGAATTTTTGAAAAAAATAATATTTCGTAAATTTTACATTTTTAGGGTCCTTCCCGCGCATTCAAAGCCAAATTTGCGACGCGGTGGACAAACTGTTCGCCAAGTACAAAGCGAAAGCGGCCAAGCAAAAAGCAACAGACACAAAAAGTAAGGGGAAAATGGACCAGCACCGGGTGGGTGCCGAACCTGGAACGATGGGCGGAAAGACAAAAAGGGGCGGGGGAGGGCTGGTAATTCATTACCGAAAAACTAAATTTTTTTACAAAACAAGGGTTTTTAGAAAAAAGACCTATAAGTTCTTTAAAATTTTAAACATTTTTAACGACAAGAAATTCTTAGAAATTGTTAAAACAAAAACTAAAACTGCGAAATTTATCATTTTTCGAGTTTTTAATAATTTTCTTACAATTAGAAAAATTATAACACATTTTTTTTGTTGAAAAATCTACTTTTTATAAGTCGTTTTTTGGTTCTCCGACGCTGAAATTTTTAAAATACCCTCAAAATCGGACAAATATTAAAGGAAATATACCCCAAAAACCCCTCGGACTTTTGCCCATTTGTCCTCCACCAAAAACGGGAATGTATGGTTATCCCCACATTTGCGGCCCATTTCTTAAGGGCCATTTTAGGACATTTGCGGCCCAATTTTTTATTGAATTTTTCGGCCCAAGCAAAAATCGGACAGTTGCGGCTTTCCGAAATGATTCATTAGACAACTTTCCATCTTTTTTTTTTAAATTTCCAATGATTTGCTCAAAGTCCAACGAGCAAAATTTAAAAAAGGGTGCGTATCAACAGAACCGCATTAGACAATATGAGTTGGATTCGAAAAAGGAAGAGAAATGAGGAGAATGGCCATGCTGTTGAAGAATTAATTTATGATACAAAATGATCAAAAATCATTTAAACGAATTACAAAAGCCTTGCTGAATCTCCATAAATGGGAAGGAATGTAAAAAAAGATGCTCGTTAGGCCTTGAGCAATTATCGGTGATGAAATTTGGGCGAAACCGCAAATGTCCTTCCATCATCGATAAAGAATTATGTTAATTGGTGTGCTATGGTATCAAATTTTAGGTCAAAAAAGCGTATTTATTTTGAATTTTAGAGGGACATAATTGGTGGTCCGGCAAATATTATTTGGCATCATTTTTTACCCAAATTTAGTGCCGGATAGTGCCGACGGCACCACCACTTTTGTGGTGCCCTTCCTGCAGATGGGACTGTTCAACGTGAACCAGGAAGTGGAGCTGCTCAGCAAATTGTTCAGCTGCTGCACCACAACCAGCGGCGTAAGCGCAAAAAAAATTGGGAAAATTTAAATTTTTTGTAAAATTTGGTGGATTTTGTGAAATTCCCCGATAAATAACAGAATATTTTATCAATTGTGAAAAACTGTCCTGTTTTTTTCAAAAATTTTCCCTTTTTTGAATTTCCAGCAAAATGGCGACGACAACCTCCACCGGTTGGATTTCACGCTGATCTCCGCCTACTTCAACCTGTTCGACCCGTACGCCGACCTCATTCTGCACAAGTGCAGCGCCCCGTTCAAAATTGTGTTCGCCTCGCCACAGGTGTTTTTTTTTTGTAATTTTTTTTTAATAAAATCGGCCCATGCAAAATTGAAAAGGTTCCCGAAAAGAAATGCGAAAATTTTTCAAAAAATTTCTCCAGGCTCTCATTGTCAGTCTGCTGGTTTCCTGTATTTTTCTGAAAAGTGTAATAGAACCCGGAGTTTCCTGGTCCGGGTTTTTCAGAATTCCGGCCTCTAATGTTCCATTTGGGACGGTTTTTCAAAAAAATTAACTGCCTTTTTTTTAATTGTTTTTTTTTTGTGCCAGGCCAACGGTTTCCTCGGTGCGCACGGACTGTCCGGGCACATCCCCGCCATGTACGAACTGTACGCCTTGGACTTCGTCCGTCGCACTGTGCAGGCGAACCAAACAGGTGATTTAACAACAAACAGTACCAGCAGCAGAAAGGCCATGGTCTTCCAACAAATCAACCATTTTGGATTTTGTCCCAACTTCAATTTTTTGGTGTTTTTGGCATTGTCTAAAAAATGGGGCAGGAAAGTGTCATAAAAAGGTGCAAATTTTGCCTCGTCGGTTTCAGTTTTTAATTAATTTTTTATTTTATTCAAAAAAAATTTTTTTTTTTTTTTTGCGATTTTTGTTTTTTCTTTGAACGTCCATAATTTACTTCTTGGCTAGTCGTAAATGAATGTCATAATGTCTGCAATTTTTGAAAAAAAATTACAATAAATTTCCTTAATTTTTTTTCATAAAAATACCTAAATGTTCAAAATTGTTCATTTTCGATTAAATTTGCTACCATTTTTTCGCCTACGGCAATTTAATTTTTAAAATTTACACAGATAAAGAATTCTTGGAGTAGACGAGCAAAAAAAAAACACATTCGGACCAGGGATGGGCTTTCGCTTTCGTGTTTCGCATTTTGGCGCGAAACGCGACTTTACACCCCTAAGAATTAGAATAAATTCCCCTAAAATTTTTCAAAATTTTACCTATAAATTGGGTAATTTTTATTGAAAACCTGTTTATAAATGCTCAGAATTTCCAATTTTTTCCCCGGCGGCGCCTATCGGCACCGCCGCGCTCCCAAAACTCCTATTTTTTCTTAGAAAAATTTACAAATATCG
>SIJG01000085.1:30492-75696 GCA_023374025.1 Heterodera schachtii | reverse complement strand
GAAATAATTCCGACTGTGGACTACCAAATAAAATGACCGCTAAGGAGAAATATTCGAAAATATTTCTTGAACTCTCAAATTTATTGAATCTTCAGTTTTCTATTGAAATATTTTAGACGACCTATTGGAAATAATTCCGACTGTGGACTACCAAATAAAATGACCGCTAAGGAGAAATATTCGAAAATATTTCTTGAACTCTCAAATTTATTGAATCTTCAGTTTTCTATTGAAATATTTTAGACGACCTATTGGAAATAATTCCGACTGTGGACTACCAAATAAAATGACCGCTAAGGAGAAATATTCGAAAATATTTCTTGAACTCTCAAATTTATTGAATCTTCAGTTTTCTATTGAAATATTTTAGACGACCTATTGGAAATAATTCCGACTGTGGACTACCAAATAAAATGACCGCTAAGGAGAAATATTCGAAAATATTTCTTGAACTCTCAAATTTATTGAATCTTCAGTTTTCTATTGAAATATTTTAGACGACCTATTGGAAATAATTCCGACTGTGGACTACCAAATAAAATGACCGCTAAGGAGAAATATTCGAAAATATTTCTTGAACTCTCAAATTTATTGAATCTTCAGTTTTCTATTGAAATATTTTAGACGACCTATTGGAAATAATTCCGACTGTGGACTACCAAATAAAATGACCGCTAAGGAGAAATATTCGAAAATATTTCTTGAACTCTCAAATTTATTGAATCTTCAGTTTTCTATTGAAATATTTTAGACGACCTATTGGAAATAATTCCGACTGTGGACTACCAAATAAAATGACCGCTAAGGAGAAATATTCGAAAATATTTCTTGAACTCTCAAATTTATTGAATCTTCAGTTTTCTATTGAAATATTTTAGACGACCTATTGGAAATAATTCCGACTGTGGACTACCAAATAAAATGACCGCTAAGGAGAAATATTCGAAAATATTTCTTGAACTCTCAAATTTATTGAATCTTCAGTTTTCTATTGAAATATTTTAGACGACCTATTGGAAATAATTCCGACTGTGGACTACCAAATAAAATGACCGCTAAGGAGAAATATTCGAAAATATTTCTTGAACTCTCAAATTTATTGAATCTTCAGTTTTCTATTGAAATATTTTAGACGACCTATTGGAAATAATTCCGACTGTGGACTACCAAATAAAATGACCGCTAAGGAGAAATATTCGAAAATATTTCTTGAACTCTCAAATTTATTGAATCTTCAGTTTTCTATTGAAATATTTTAGACGACCTATTGGAAATAATTCCGACTGTGGACTACCAAATAAAATGACCGCTAAGGAGAAATATTCGAAAATATTTCTTGAACTCTCAAATTTATTGAATCTTCAGTTTTCTATTGAAATATTTTAGACGACCTATTGGAAATAATTCCGACTGTGGACTACCAAATAAAATGACCGCTAAGGAGAAATATTCGAAAATATTTCTTGAACTCTCAAATTTATTGAATCTTCAGTTTTCTATTGAAATATTTTAGACGACCTATTGGAAATAATTCCGACTGTGGACTACCAAATAAAATGACCGCTAAGGAGAAATATTCGAAAATATTTCTTGAACTCTCAAATTTATTGAATCTTCAGTTTTCTATTGAAATATTTTAGACGACCTATTGGAAATAATTCCGACTGTGGACTACCAAATAAAATGACCGCTAAGGAGAAATATTCGAAAATATTTCTTGAACTCTCAAATTTATTGAATCTTCAGTTTTCTATTGAAATATTTTAGACGACCTATTGGAAATAATTCCGACTGTGGACTACCAAATAAAATGACCGCTAAGGAGAAATATTCGAAAATATTTCTTGAACTCTCAAATTTATTGAATCTTCAGTTTTCTATTGAAATATTTTAGACGACCTATTGGAAATAATTCCGACTGTGGACTACCAAATAAAATGACCGCTAAGGAGAAATATTCGAAAATATTTCTTGAACTCTCAAATTTATTGAATCTTCAGTTTTCTATTGAAATATTTTAGACGACCTATTGGAAATAATTCCGACTGTGGACTACCAAATAAAATGACCGCTAAGGAGAAATATTCGAAAATATTTCTTGAACTCTCAAATTCATTGAATCTTCAGTTTTCTATTGAAATATTTTAGACGACCTATTGGAAATAATTCCGACTGTGGACTACCAAATAAAATGACCGCTAAGGAGAAATATTCGAAAATATTTCTTGAACTCTCAAATTCATTGAATCTTCAGTTTTCTATTGAAATATTTTAGACGACCTATTGGAAATAATTCCGACTGTGGACTACCAAATAAAATGACCGCTAAGGAGAAATATTCGAAAATATTTCTTGAACTCTCAAATTTATTGAATCTTCAGTTTTCTATTGAAATATTTTAGACGACCTATTGGAAATAATTCCGACTGTGGACTACCAAATAAAATGACCGCTAAGGAGAAATATTCGAAAATATTTCTTGAACTCTCAAATTTATTGAATCTTCAGTTTTCTATTGAAATATTTTAGACGACCTATTGGAAATAATTCCGACTGTGGACTACCAAATAAAATGACCGCTAAGGAGAAATATTCGAAAATATTTCTTGAACTCTCAAATTTATTGAATCTTCAGTTTTCTATTGAAATATTTTAGACGACCTATTGGAAATAATTCCGACTGTGGACTACCAAATAAAATGACCGCTAAGGAGAAATATTCGAAAATATTTCTTGAACTCTCAAATTTATTGAATCTTCAGTTTTCTATTGAAATATTTTAGACGACCTATTGGAAATAATTCCGACTGTGGACTACCAAATAAAATGACCGCTAAGGAGAAATATTCGAAAATATTTCTTGAACTCTCAAATTTATTGAATCTTCAGTTTTCTATTGAAATATTTTAGACGACCTATTGGAAATAATTCCGACTGTGGACTACCAAATAAAATGACCGCTAAGGAGAAATATTCGAAAATATTTCTTGAACTCTCAAATTTATTGAATCTTCAGTTTTCTATTGAAATATTTTAGACGACCTATTGGAAATAATTCCGACTGTGGACTACCAAATAAAATGACCGCTAAGGAGAAATATTCGAAAATATTTCTTGAACTCTCAAATTTATTGAATCTTCAGTTTTCTATTGAAATATTTTAGACGACCTATTGGAAATAATTCCGACTGTGGACTACCAAATAAAATGACCGCTAAGGAGAAATATTCGAAAATATTTCTTGAACTCTCAAATTTATTGAATCTTCAGTTTTCTATTGAAATATTTTAGACGACCTATTGGAAATAATTCCGACTGTGGACTACCAAATAAAATGACCGCTAAGGAGAAATATTCGAAAATATTTCTTGAACTCTCAAATTTATTGAATCTTCAGTTTTCTATTGAAATATTTTAGACGACCTATTGGAAATAATTCCGACTGTGGACTACCAAATAAAATGACCGCTAAGGAGAAATATTCGAAAATATTTCTTGAACGCTCAAATTTATTGAATCTTCAGCTTTCTATTGAAATATTTTATACGACTTATTGCAAATAATTCCGACTGTGGACTACCAAATAAAATGACCGCTAAGGAGAAATATTCGAAAATATTTCTTGAACTCTCAAATTTATTGAATCTTCAGTTTTCTATTGAAATATTTTAGACGACCTATTGGAAATAATTCCGACTGTGGACTACCAAATAAAATGACCGCTAAGGAGAAATATTCGAAAATATTTCTTGAACTCTCAAATTTATTGAATCTTCAGTTTTCTATTGAAATAGTTTAGACGACCTATTGGAAATAATTCCGATTGTGGACTACCAAATAAAATGACCGCTAAGGAGAAATATTCGAAAATATTTCTTGAACTCTCAAATTTATTGAATCTTCAGTTTTCAATTGGAATATTTTAGACGACTTATTGGAAATAATTCCGACTGTGGACTACCAAATAAAATGACCGCTAAGGAGAAATATTCGAAAATATTTCTTGAACTCTCAAATTTATTGAATCTTCAGTTTTCTATTGAAATAGTTTATACGACTTATTGCAAATAATTCCGACTGTGGACTACCAAATAAAATGACCGCTAAGGAGAAATATTCGAAAATATTTCTTGAACTCTCAAATTTATTGAATCTTCAGTTTTCTATTGAAATATTTTAGACGACCTATTGGAAATAATTCCGACTGTGGACTACCAAATAAAATGACCGCTAAGGAGAAATATTCGAAAATATTTCTTGAACTCTCAAATTTATTGAATCTTCAGTTTTCTATTGAAATATTTTAGACGACCTATTGGAAATAATTCCGACTGTGGACTACCAAATAAAATGACCGCTAAGGAGAAATATTCGAAAATATTTCTTGAACTCTCAAATTTATTGAATCTTCAGTTTTCTATTGAAATATTTTAGACGACCTATTGGAAATAATTCCGACTGTGGACTACCAAATAAAATGACCGCTAAGGAGAAATATTCGAAAATATTTCTTGAACTCTCAAATTTATTGAATCTTCAGTTTTCTATTGAAATATTTTAGACGACCTATTGGAAATAATTCCGACTGTGGACTACCAAATAAAATGACCGCTAAGGAGAAATATTCGAAAATATTTCTTGAACTCTCAAATTTATTGAATCTTCAGTTTGCTATTGAAATATTTTAGACGACTTATTGGAAATAATTCCGACTGTGGACTACCAAATAAAATGACCGCTAAGGAGAAATATTCGAAAATTTTTCTTGAACTCTCAAATTTATTGAATTCTTCAGTTTTCTATTGAAATATTTTAGACGACCTATTGGAAATAATTCCGACTGTGGACTACCAAATAAAATGACCGCTAAGGAGAAATATTCGAAAATATTTCTTGAACTCTCAAATTTATTGAATCTTCAGTTTTCTATTGAAATAGTTTAGACGACCTATTGGAAATAATTCCGATTGTGGACTACCAAATAAAATGACCGCTAAGGAGAAATATTCGAAAATATTTCTTGAACTCTCAAATTTATTGAATCTTCAGTTTTCAATTGGAATATTTTAGGCGACGTACCATAAATAATTCCGACTGTGGACTACCAAATAAAATGACCGCTAAGGAGAAATATTCGAAAATATTTCTTGAACTCTCAAATTTATTGAAATCTTCAGTTTTCTATTGAAATAGTTTAGACGACCTATTGCGATTTAAAATTAAGTGCCATTAAATTTAAAAATGTTTAGGCTCCGCTTATTTATTCAGAAAATTAGTTGGAAAATTCAAACCAGGAGCCTAAAACAGAAAAGTACCATTTCCACAACTCAGAAACGACTATCGTGACCAAAATTACAATTTTTAACATTAGTATTTAAATACCGTATCCCATTTATACCCTACCATATTTTTGGAGCCAATTTTATTGTTTCTTCTTTTCAATAAAGAATTTTTCCAAATTTTCGCATTTTGCTTTTGCCCCTCACTTTACAATAATGTCCTCCTCCACAAATGCTCCCGCTTCCTCC
Source organism: Heterodera schachtii (assembly GCA_023374025.1). Lineage (NCBI taxonomy): Eukaryota > Metazoa > Nematoda > Chromadorea > Rhabditida > Heteroderidae > Heterodera > Heterodera schachtii. The sequence continues at coordinate 70,168 of SIJG01000085.1, read as the reverse complement.
GCCGATGGCACCGCTGGGAGTGTCGCCGTCGGCGTCAGCGCTGGGCCCTCCTCCGTCGAGCCGATGCCACCGGTGGAGCAGCTGATGGAGGGCATTGAGGAGAAGTGCCCACCCTCGTTGGACCAGCGACTGCACGCCATGGACGAGGTGGACAAGCGCATCGATGACTTGCTTACCGTGGTGGCCGAAGTGATGGCCGGTCTGGACAAGGACAAGCCGGTGGGTGCCGGGAAGCAAAAGCGGCGAGAATGGCACATTTTCCCAATTGCCCAGGCACAAAAAAGCGTCGTTGTCGACCCCTTCTTTAGGCTATACCTGGAAAATTTTAAATTCCTCCAAATTTTCAAAGAATTTCTTCTTTATTTCCCTTTGAAATTCCTCAAAATTTTCAAGGAATTTCCTCTTTCTCTCCCTCTCACTGTTGGCGGTCATTTTCTCTCTTATTGCTTCTAATGAGTTATTGCTTTGTTACCGTGGTCAATTTGCTCAAAATGAACCATTTGTATTTATTTTTTGATTAAATTCATTGTGATCAGAGCAGATCATAACTCAAAACAAGCATATAAAATTGTAATTGAAAAAGATTAAGAATTATACCGTTATTTGTTTATGTACGATAATTTGGCATCATTCTTTGATTTCAAAAACTTGATCAGCATGAGTGAATGATTGACCAATTTAGGAAATAAATGTTCATAATTTTTTTTTTTCGTTTAACCAAATTTAAATTTTTTTTTTTTTTTACAGTCAACATTTATTGTTTTTTCCTGCTTTTAGCTGTCAAAGGCGAAGATGGAGGAGCAGTACAAGAAATATGAACTGAAGCTGGACGAAATTCAGCGGGGCATCGCCGAACAGCTCACTTACTGTGCGGTGGCACAATTTCCAATCATAAAATTTTAAAATTTCATTTTTTAAACTCTTCAGGGAACAAGTGTGCGTCGGCGCCGAGCATCAGGGCTCAACTTACCATTACCATCAGGTCGGTTTAGTACAACACAGAAAGCGAGGGGTTTTTGTGGCCTTTTTTCCCCGAAAAACTCGCTAAAGGAAAGGGCCGGCGATGCCAGGTGAAAAATTGAGAAATTTGGCTATATTTTTTTAACAGATTTGCACGAAAATTGTTCGGCTATGGTCTTGCCCAAATTGAGCAATTTTTTGGTTTAAGCCAATTAAAAAAAAAAAAAGTTTTTGGGTCCGACTGTTTATAGGCGCCGCGTTTAAATTGTAGAATTTTAAAAAAATTTCAAAGGAAAGGTATATTTTCCCATTAATCTGTTAATTTGTCCATTTGCGAGGAGTAACCGGAAACCCCGTAAAGTTTCCGGGACCCGATTATACGTTGCATACACAACACAAACACAGGTGGCCGAACTGAGTGCCGCTCGGCTGCACTCTCTGCGCGCGCATTTGGCCATGCTAAGGAACAACAGCAGTAGAGAAAGAGAGGAAGCAGATGGACCACAACATACTACGGGAGCAGCAGACGAACAGAGCAAAAATAGTGAAAAGAAAGGGGAGGAGAGACAATCAGCCGAAGGCATGGAACAGTGAAGGGAGAGGGGGAAGTGATCATTGATCAGAAAAGTAAATGATATTATGTATTATTGATTGGTTGAAAATATTTTTACCATTTTATAGTTTTAACTGAATTAATGGGTTTGAATAGTTTTTTGAGAAAGAAAAATCGAAATTGGATAAAAAAATGTGAAATGAAAAGTGATTTTAAAATAATTTTATTTTACCCTAAGGGTCAAAAGAACTTTTTGAATTCCTAAGAACAGCTATAAAAGTTAGGCTAAACATTTGAATTTTATCAGTCCAAAGAGAAACGCATGGAAACAGAGAATTGATATGGGAGTTGTAATGAAAAAAGAGTAGTCATCTGATAAATTGAAATTTAAATATTTGCTTTTTTATTTTTGTTTGGCCCACCGATTCGTCGGCCATTCTTCGTCAAAAAGATCTGTCGAGTGGCCAAACAAACGCCGCATCCGACCACATCTCCGGTGGAAAATGCTGGCGATTGGAAGTGCCAATGCGCCGTCCGATGGCATTGGCACGGGCACAAATTCCAATGGAAATGGCCAATTGTCTAACACAATGAGATATAAACAGGGCTGCCAGATCTGAGGATTTATCCTCATTTTGTGGTTTTTTGATAGATCAATGAGGATTTTTTTTGAAATGAGGATTTGAGGATTTTGTGGCTTTTTGAGAAATTTTGAGGGTTTTTGAGGCTTTTGAGGAAAACCTTCAGAGTGTTTAAATTTTATGATTAATTTTGATGAATTGGCATAATGTTTGACAATCATTTAATAATTTTGGTTTTGAAAAGAGCTTCAAAAAGAAAATCTCACCCAAATTTGTCAAAAAATTTGTTTTGTTCAATTTTTCATAAAAACAAACCAGAAAATAACCAATTTTTCGAAAATCCACAACTATAGGCACCGCCGGCCCCCCTTATCGTGAAAAGTTTTTTTGGAAAAAGGGCCGCAAAAAAATCAACTTCGATTTTTTATGCTAAGAATTTCACAAATGCTTATTTCGAACAAAAAATTGTTCATGGATAATCAAAATATAACATTTGAAATAAGCATGTTTTAAATAAATTTTGGAAAAATGAGGCTTTGACCCAAAATAAGGTTTTTTAAAATTTTAATCTGGCTGCTCTGGGCGTAAATGAGGGGAAAGAAAAAAAAGAGATTTTTTGAGTAATTTAATATTTTAAAAATTTCTTTAAGTTTTTAATTTATTTTATTCAGGTTTAAGAGTTTCTTCGTATTCCATTTTTTCAATCAAATTTTTACATAAAAAATGAAAACAAACAATTTAAAAAAACAGTAAAATTTATTTGTTAACAAATACGCATGATAAATAATATAAAAAATTGAAAAAAAAAATGCGAAAAAAATAATAAAGTGAAAAAAGAAATAATGAATTAATTAAATGAATGATTATCGCTGTTTTCCGTTGTTCCTTCGGCATTCTTCAAAGAGTGGCCAAATTGAATTTGAAACTTGGCCCAAAATTCGCCTCGATTTTGTCGCCAGTCCAAAGAGAAACGCATGGAAACAGAGAATTGATGGGAGTTGTAATGAAAAAAGAGTAGTCATCTGATAAATTGAAATTTAAATATTTGCTTTTTTTATTTTTGTTTGGCCCACCGATTCGTGGCCATTCTTCGTCAAAAAGATCTGTCGAGTGGCCAAACAAACGCCGCATCCGACCACATCTCCGGTGGAAAATGCTGGCGATTGGAATGCCAATGCGCCGTCCGATGGCATTGGCACGGGCACAAATTCCAATGGAAATGGCCAATTGTCTAACACAATGAGATATAAACAGGGCTGCCAGATCTGAGGATTTATCCTCATTTTGTGGTTTTTTGATAGATCAATGAGGATTTTTTTTGAAATGAGGATTTGAGGATTTTGTGGCTTTTTGAGAAATTTTGAGGGTTTTTGAGGCTTTTGAGGAAAACCTTCAGAGTGTTTAAATTTTATGATTAATTTTGATGAATTGGCATAATGTTTGACAATCATTTAATAATTTTGGTTTTGAAAAGAGCTTCAAAAAGAAAATCTCACCCAAATTTGTAAAAAAATTTGTTTTGTTCAATTTTTCATAAAAACAAACCAGAAAATAACCAATTTTTCGAAAATCCACAACTATAGGCACCGCCGGCCCCCCTTATCGTGAAAAGTTTTTTTGGAAAAAGGGCCGCAAAAAAATCAACTTCGATTTTTTATGCTAAGAATTTCACAAATGCTTATTTCGAACAAAAAATTGTTCATGGATAATCAAAATATAACATTTGAAATAAGCATGTTTTAAATAAATTTTGGAAAAATGAGGCTTTGACCCAAAATAAGGTTTTTTAAAATTTTAATCTGGCTGCTCTGGGCGTAAATGAGGGGAAAGAAAAAAAAGAGATTTTTTGAGTAATTTAATATTTTAAAAATTTCTTTAAGTTTTTAATTTATTTTATTCAGGTTTAAGAGTTTCTTCGTATTCCATTTTTTCAATCAAATTTTTACATAAAAAATGAAAACAAACAATTTAAAAAAACAGTAAAATTTATTTGTTAACAAATACGCATGATAAATAATATAAAAAATTGAAAAAAAAAATGCGAAAAAAATAATAAAGTGAAAAAAGAAATAATGAATTAATTAAATGAATGATTATCGCTGTTTTCCGTTGTTCCTTCGGCATTCTTCAAAGAGTGGCCAAATTGAATTTGAAACTTGGCCCAAAATTCGCCTCGATTTTGTCGCCAGTCCAAAGAGAAACGCATGGAAACAGAGAATTGATGGGAGTTGTAATGAAAAAAGAGTAGTCATCTGATAAATTGAAATTTAAATATTTGCTTTTTTTATTTTTGTTTGGCCCACCGATTCGTGGCCATTCTTCGTCAAAAAGATCTGTCGAGTGGCCAAACAAACGCCGCATCCGACCACATCTCCGGTGGAAAATGCTGGCGATTGGAATGCCAATGCGCCGTCCGATGGCATTGGCACGGGCACAAATTCCAATGGAAATGGCCAATTGTCTAACACAATGAGATATAAACAGGGCTGCCAGATCTGAGGATTTATCCTCATTTTGTGGTTTTTTGATAGATCAATGAGGATTTTTTTTGAAATGAGGATTTGAGGATTTTGTGGCTTTTTGAGAAATTTTGAGGGTTTTTGAGGCTTTTGAGGAAAACCTTCAGAGTGTTTAAATTTTATGATTAATTTTGATGAATTGGCATAATGTTTGACAATCATTTAATAATTTTGGTTTTGAAAAGAGCTTCAAAAAGAAAATCTCACCCAAATTTGTAAAAAAATTTGTTTTGTTCAATTTTTCATAAAAACAAACCAGAAAATAACCAATTTTTCGAAAATCCACAACTATAGGCACCGCCGGCCCCCCTTATCGTGAAAAGTTTTTTTGGAAAAAGGGCCGCAAAAAAATCAACTTCGATTTTTTATGCTAAGAATTTCACAAATGCTTATTTCGAACAAAAAATTGTTCATGGATAATCAAAATATAACATTTGAAATAAGCATGTTTTAAATAAATTTTGGAAAAATGAGGCTTTGACCCAAAATAAGGTTTTTTAAAATTTTAATCTGGCTGCTCTGGGCGTAAATGAGGGGAAAGAAAAAAAAGAGATTTTTTGAGTAATTTAATATTTTAAAAATTTCTTTAAGTTTTTAATTTATTTTATTCAGGTTTAAGAGTTTCTTCGTATTCCATTTTTTCAATCAAATTTTTACATAAAAAATGAAAACAAACAATTTAAAAAAACAGTAAAATTTATTTGTTAACAAATACGCATGATAAATAATATAAAAAATTGAAAAAAAAAATGCGAAAAAAATAATAAAGTGAAAAAAGAAATAATGAATTAATTAAATGAATGATTATCGCTGTTTTCCGTTGTTCCTTCGGCATTCTTCAAAGAGTGGCCAAATTTAATTTGAAACTTGGCCCAAAATTCGCCTCAATTTTGTCGCCAGTCCAAAGAGAAACGCATGGAAACAGAGAATTGATGGGAGTTGTAATGAAAAAAGAGTAGTCATCTGATAAATTGAAATTTAAATATTTGCTTTTTTTATTTTTGTTTGGCCCACCGACAGGGGTGCGATCGCCAAAACCCAAAAACCGGGCGCGCGAGTTGAAAAACCCGGCAAAAATTTTCAAAAACCCGGCAAAAAACCCGGCAATTTTTTAAGCCAATTATTTACTGTAAAAAAGGTCAATAACATTTAAACAATATATTTATCACCACTTTTCACCTGTTTGAGCAAATTTGGCATTGAAAGAATGTAACCATGAGCGTTTGGGCACAAAATATTTGAATTAAATTTGATTGAAATTAATGAGTTTAACCAGGGTTGCCAGATTAAAATTTTCAAAAGCCTCATTTTGGGTCAAAAAGCCTCATAAACGCCGCATCCGACCACATCTCCGGTGGAAAATGCTGGCGATTGGAATGCCAATGCGCCGTCCGATGGCATTGGCACGGACACAAATTCTAATGGAAATGGCCAATTGGCACTCCCAACGTAGCGGCGGTCCCTCTGTTGTCCAATCGCCGCGTTGAATGGCATTGGCATGGTGCCAAATGCCATTTTATACGGCCGACTGATACCATTGCAGCCAAATGAGCCATCGCTTCGGTACCCGTAACTGTTCAAATGCTGTCCGATTGCTCCGTCCAATGGCATTTCTTTGGTGGCGAATCCAATCGAGGCAAAACTATAAAAATGTAAATATTTGAAATAAAAATAATAATTTATGCGAATTTGTGAATTTAATTACTTAAAAATGTCATTTTACCTTTCCAAATTGATGACTTTCATTTCAAAGTAGAACATTAAGGGACGACAACATTTGGAGATGGGAAATTTCGCAAACACAGAATGCCATCCTAATTCAAAAAATCATTTTAATTATTTATTTCAATTTCACAATTAATTACCAAATCCGTTGCCCTTACAATTGACCGTCAATTGACTTTGCCCGGTGATTTCGATGTCTTTGTGACAAATGGTGGCATCCCAACCATTTAGTTGATTCCAATTTGGCAATTCCTGGAAATTAATTTGCATTTATAAAAAAGAAGATTTCCACCTTTCTAATTTTCACAGTGACAACCGCCGGCGTCGGCGAATGGCCGCCACCCTTTGAAGTTCCTAAAAAAACAAATGAAATTTAATATTGTTTATTAATCGCTTATTTAAGAGTTTTGACCAACAGAAACTAAAAATTTAATTGCATTTGCTAAAACGGTCAGTTAAATGTTAATTAAGAATTCGGAAATTTTTATTTTTACGTCCATTTTTTCATTTTTTTACCATTTCTGCCTTCCTTTTTCTTCTCCTGCTGCTGAATTTCCAATTGTTTGATGCGTTCCGCCAATGAATTGAACACATCGACAGAAACTACAATATGAATTTTTAAGGAATTACAGTAAGGTTGGGGTACGGTATTGGAAATTTATAAATTATTTTTGAAATTTTCCCTACCGTATTTTTTCTCGAATTGCTGCTTTTCCTGCTCCATATTGAAGACTTTTGCCTTCAATTCAATATGTTCCGTCATCAGTTTCTGCTTTTCCAACTCTGCTTTGAGAGCCCTCTAAATTTAAAAAAGTGAAATTTTCTCTGTTTTAGCCCCTCGCCCTCTGAAATTTAATTTTTATTTTTTCTCACATTCTCAGCATTCAGTTCATCGTTATTCCACAGCAATTTCGTTTCATTCAATTCGGAATTGGCAAGTTTTTCTCGGCATTCCTTCAATATAATAAATAATTCAGTTCAATAAATAATTTGTAATTTGTGTTCATTTATAATTGAGTGGTTTGGCAAAATGCCATCAAATTCTTCTAGGAATAGGTCGGCCCTTTCTCCTTTTTCAAATGAATTAATTAATCCTTTTTTGGCTTTTGTTGTTGAGCAAAATGATAACTTAAAAATGAGTGAAGAACTATTTTTAATCCAAGCTGAGAAAAAAAAAAAGAAGTAAAGCTAATACTCCGATTTTGGGCTTAAAATGTTAATCAACAAAAAATGGGCTCCCGGACAATCTGACAGAAAAATATACAAAAAGGTAAAAATATGCCGTCGATTGAAGGGGACCGATTGTGTCATAATCTACAGGACGGCATTTGTGTGCGAGGAATGGCAGGAAAAACGCTTATGTTGAATAAATCTGTAACTATCGCTTACAAAATAAATTATTGTTTGATTTTGGATCACATGATCATTATGAAAAATTATGTGAAATTGTCAGAGCTGGTGCCTTCAAAATGTTTTTTTAGTCTATTAATTTTGAAACCCCGTGACCCTGATATTCCCGGACTCCCGACACATCTCCGACATTCGCAACATATATGCAGAGAGATGCGCCGTGAGTGATAAAATCCGTGGGCGTGAATTTCCAAAATTTTTAAGTTAGAATCGCTAAGTTTCATCACCAAATCCGAGTGTATCCCTAACGCAATGAATAAAACGTTGAGCTTTAATAAAACAAAAAACGCTAATAGTAAAGCCATTATTTCTATTGGGCCAAGGACCAAGAGGATTATCTTTCCCATAAGCATAATTTAATTAATTTAAAGTGCATTTTCCATTAATGTTTGCTCATTTTAATGCCGCACATAAAATATGACTTTTTATTATGAAAAAATCAAAAATAATCAATTACCAATTTGAATATGTTCATTAGATGACTCGGATATCCTCATAAAAATGTAAAATAATTTATTTATTTTAAATGCCATTTTCGCCATTATTTCTTTTCTTCAGCTCAATCGCTTCCACCACTTTTGCTCTAAAATTGCTAAATTAAGTTATTATTCAAATTATAAATTGTAAACAATAAACATACATTAATTCTGATGCCAAAAATGCAGTTCTTTTCACATGGCTTCTCAAATTTTTTGGCTGAATGAATTGAATTATTTGTTTTTTTTGTCCTAATTATTTCCATAGTTCCACATTTTGTTAAATTTTTTTTCCCCAAAATTTTATTTAAAATTTTCAATTTTCTCCCCTCTCCGCTATGTTCTTCAATCATTTTCAACCCATCAAATATTTCTCTTTCTTACATCTAATGTCAATGCCGAACAAAAATTGCTTTACGCTTGTTGTTGTGGTTGTGGGAGTTGTAGTTGGTGTAAAGGGGAGAGTGTCCAGCCAAATATCAGTACAAATCCAACTGAAATAGTCGACAAATAAATAAATAAATTCCCAATAGAATTTTCCAAAAAATCTTCTCAGATTTTCCTTAAACGATGCTTTTTTGCTTCCAATAGATGCTGTCACAAATGAACTCAACGATTGCTGTTGCTTTTTACCAATTGCTGCATTAATTTCCTCTAAAATAAATATGTACCAAATTAACAAATCTTAATGCTGTTCATTGTAAAGTTAAGTGCATTAAAAAGTTATCCATTTTGTGACTCTCTCTTAAAAAGTTTTTAGTGACAAAAAATTCCGCAAAAACTAACGAATAATATAATTTTCACCCAAAAATTAAAGTGCCCTAAAAACGAAAATACAAACGCGAAAGAAAATTTTTTTATTGAAAAATTCTATAATTTTTGAATCATTATCAAAATTTAATCAACCAAAAAATGGTAAAAACCCAACTCGTACTATTTTAGAGTATCTTTTTTTCTCTGTTCTCTGATGAATTAACGCTGTCTCGCTTTTTTCTGTTTTTATATTTACTACATAATAGTACGAGTTGGGTTTCGTCCCAAAAAATAAGCTAAATCAATTTATTTTCAAATTTGTTTTTATCTAAATATTTAATTTAAAAAATTAATTTTTTTTTTAATTTGGAAGTTCTCCAAAATTCCTAATTAAGTTGTAATCTGCTATCAAATTTTCAATTTTTTTGCCACATTATTTTCCCTAAATTGCTTTTTGAGAGGAGGGCCGGCGGTGCCGTTAAGGCGCCGCCGGGAAAATTTTGAAAATTATAGTGCAATTTATTAACAGATTTTGTCCAAAAAATGAACATTTTATCTCCGCCCGTTCTTCAAAAAGCCACTTTTGACACATTTTAGAAATTCCGCATTTTCCCCAAATTCTTCCGTCATTTAAATAGCAGTGACTCACAAGTTATGTACAATCAGAGAGATATTTGGAACATACTACAGACAAATCGAATTAAATAGAAATGGTAAACATAATAAAATGCAATTAGTGATCGATTAATGTCTTCCGAATAAATCCATCCGTCGCTTTTGGCCAGTGATTCGTTCTCAATGCTGCTGCTGATCGTTTTGCTGTCTAAAATGGAAATTAATTTATTTTTGCTCAAAACCCATCATTTTTCTTTACCCATCGGTGCCCTCCGCGTGCCGTCCATTGTCCGTCGCCGTTGTACGAAAAATGTCCACCATTTCGGCATTTCCGCTCTCTTCGGCCAAATCTCGCGCCCGTTTGCCTAAAATGGAGAACAAAATGAAAAAACAGCACAACAATTGAACACTTCCGCTGCTGCTGCTCACCGTCCGTGCTCAGTTGGTCAGTGCTCGCGCCGATGGACACCAAATGCCGCGCCATTTCAGTCCTCCCTTTCTTCACTGCCAACATCAAAGCGTTGTATCCATGCACGTCAGTGTGTTGAATGTCGGCGCCATGTTCGATGAGGAAATTCACTGAAAATTGGAGGGGGGGGGGGGGGGTAAATTTTTGGATTTTCCAAAATTTTAATTTTCTTCCCACCGACGGCTAAATGTCCCTGGCTGGCGGCGCCCATCAGTGCGTTTCTTTGGTTAGGCGATTGCTGATCAATGTCCACTGCGCATTCCTCCACCACGCACAATGTCCAGCTTAATTAACGCAAATGTTCTAAATTGGCCAAAACGATTTCTTGCAAGCGTGCATCAAGGGCGTTATGACAAAGTCCGTTCCCAAGTCCACGTTGGCACCACGAGCGACCAGCAGACGGCACGCCGGCAAATGTGCATTGATGACAGCGTGAAAAGAGGCGTCGTGTCTGCACAAATGGAAGGAAAACCACTTTCTGTCCATGGTAGGCAAATAGTATACAATCTTTGGCATCCGTTTTGACCAATCCCGGATTCTGGGAAAGAATTAGAACAAACATCCAAATTGACTGTTAGAGTGCAAATTTTGTAGCTGGTCAAAATGGCGCCGGATTCGTGTGTTCAGTGAATCCCCAAAACTACATGGTAAAAGATATTCAACAACAACAACACCTACTCGAGCTTTTATTTGGCACTGAAAAGGCTTAAAAAAATCTATGTCAAATGTTGAAACGGTTTTTGAACAAATCCAAAGTCGAGTCTCGGGCTTGACTCGACAAAAGTATCGTTATGCGGACCATATGGCGTTTCTGAATCAAAATTGTCTTCATTAATTTTTTGTTTTGGTTAAATCACAAAAAAATATTATTAAAGTGCATAATAAATTACATTAATTTTATTCACTTAAAATTTATCAGTCATATTTTAATTGCGTCGGAAACGAAAATTGAAAAACCAAACATTTTTAAAGTCATGAATAGGGCTGCTAATTTTATGTAAGAAAAATCGCGAATTATGTAAATAAAATATGTATAAAAAATGCTAAAATATGTATGAAATATGTACAAAAACCCCCCAAATATGTATTAAAATATGTAAATAAAATTTTTTTTTTCATGGTTATTTTTTGGAAAAAAATTCTTTGTAAAAAATGAAATAGGCACAAAATGTCATAAAAATGACAAAAATAGTCTTAGAATTACATTTTAATATTTCAAAATTTTTTTTGATATATAATTTTTTGAAAAAAAAATTCGATTTTTAGGGATACATTTTCAAAATTTTTTTTTAATTTTTCACAAAAAATTTCTATAAATTCTCCAAAATCCTCAAAATATGTTAAAAAAAATGAAAATATGTACGAAAAATTGCGAAATATGTACGAAAAAGTCCAAAATATGTATAAAAATATGTACATATGTAATATGTAGAAAAATCCCAAAATATGTAAAAATATGTAAATAAAAGTCCCAACTTTTGTTCGCAAACACAAAAAATAAAGTGTTTTTCCCACTAATTAGGCTATGGAGAATCCAGGAAAAAAATATGTATTTACATAAAATTAGCAGCCCTAGTCATGAAAAACGCGGGCCAGGACGTTTTCGTACCGCCGTTTTCGTACCGCCATTTTCGTACCGCCGTTTTCGTACCGCCGTTTTCGTACCGGAGACGTTTTCGTACCGCCGTTTTCGTACCGGAGACGTTTTCGTACCGCCGTTTTCGTACGAGTGGATATGCAAAAAAAATTGCATTCATATTATTTTTTTAATCTTTAATTAATTACTAGGGCTGGGAATTTAAGTCAAATGACTTTTTTCGCTAACTCTAAATGGAGGAGTTTGACTTTTTGAGGCAAAATTTGAATTTTAGTGAAGAACATGCCTAAAAATACAAAGAAAATTCCGAAAGATAAAAATTTCGATCGATAAAAATGCAGTGAAACCTGGCTGAATTTTTCTTAATTGTTGGAAGAATCTCTTAATGTTTTGACAATTTAGCTTTTATTAATTACAAAATGAATCAGGAGCAAGTAATTAAAACAAAACGAAATAATGATAAGTTGGTGCATTATGGTGCACTCTATGTGTTCCACAAATTAAGTAACGATGGACTTAACAATATTGTCCCTCAAAATGATCACAATTATGCCAATGCCAATGTCAATCCCGAAAACCTTAACAATTTTCTTCGTGTATTTCCCGAAACTATGAGATGCGACCTTATTTTGTTCCGGAATTTTGTTATTTTGTTAAATTTTCTACATTAAATTTTATGAATGGGAAATAAAAAATGATAACATTTTGGTTCTATTAGTTCTTAAGTTTTTCTAATTGAATCTGACGTTTGTACAAGAACTCGTACGAAAATGTCCCCCGTACGAAAATGGCGGTACGAAAACGACCCTGGTACGAAAACGGATGGTACGAAAACGTCCCGGTACGAAAACGGCGGTACGAAAACGGCGGTACGAAAATGGCGGTACGAAAACGACCCTGGTACGAAAACGGATGGTACGAAAACGTCCCGGTACGAAAACGGCGGTACGAAAATGGCGGTACGAAAACGACCCTGACCGTGAAAAACGTAATTGAAAATTTTTTCATGATTTGCGTAAAATTTAAATTGCCAGGAGGAGCAATTACTGAATGAATGAATCTCATTTTGCCTATAAAAGGTCTTTTTCCTCCTCCTCCCCTTTCATTTATTCGCTTATAATTTTCCCTCCGGTCATTTTGTTGCCGTAATGTCTTCGAGAATTCCGTATGTTTTCCTTTTTACATCGTATCACTACTCTATGAAATCTTTTAAAAAAGTTCAAAAAATCATTTGAGAAAAATTACCCCATAGGTCAGCCCCACTAAAACCTCAAAATGAAATTTAAAAAATTTTCTCATTTGGCTTTCCTGACTTTGGCCTTTTCTTTGCCTTTTTATTATTATTCATTCATTTCCCCAAATTCATTTTCAGTTGGTACGTTGTGTCTCTTCTGTTGGTCGGCTGTGGCACCATTCTTTGGTTCTTTTGGGACCACGTCAAAAAACGACGACACCCAAACAAAAAAGAAATGTAAAAAATAAATAAATAATAAAATTAATAAATCGGAAATTCCTTTTCAGCTTCATCTCCGCCGATTGTTGGCTCGAAGTGTTCGCCTTACTTCCGCCTTCTCAGCTTGGCCTTGGAATCGCTCTGATCAGTCGCCGATTTGACCGCCGCGTGGACGAACATTTCAAAACACGCAAATGGATATTGGACAAAGAATTTTGGATCCAAAAGAGAAAACGATGGAATGGCACCAATGAAATGGAAATTGTCAATGCCAATTGGAAGCGTTTGCCAATCCCACAAAATCCGTGTGCCCAACAAAGTCATCGGATTCAAAGAAATTTTGATCACGTAAGAATGGAGACACATTGAAATTATTTTTTGATCACTTTTTCCTATTTTAGTTACTTCGACCGCAATGTCATCACTTTTCTCAGCCATTTTCACCGCTTTTTCACTTCAATTACAACATATACATATTTGCGCATTAAGAATGAAAATGTTCGCATTTCGGAGTTCTTCGTGTCCACCATTTGGCCAATGTTCGGCGATTCCATTCGGCACATGTCTTTGAATACCTTCATTTTTCGCCGAATGCGTCAATTGGCCCCGTATTCTCAACGAGTGTCCATCTCTCCGTTTTTTCAATATTATTGGCGACATTTTCCCCGAATTTCCGCCTGATGACAATGCCAATGCGACGGATGGTCAAGCGGTGGTTAAATGGCTGTTCACGCCTTCTCCGGACGGGGTGCCGAAGGTATTCAAGTACACCGTGAATACATTGGCCGAGGAATGGTCGTCAAGAATTGAACAATTCAAAGCGGTGATTTCATGCCGTGTTTTAATTCGTTTTTAGTGATTTTTTCCCCATTTTTAGGCATTTTCCGCTGCTTCTCATGGTTGCTTCTCCATTTTCTTTAAATTTGCGCCGTCCTCTTCGATTAACTCCGTCGTACCATTTGAGTTGACCAACTAATTGACTGGGGAGCATTTGGCACTGTCACAACGTGGGGAGGAACGCTTTGTGCTCATCCGTTGTCCAGTTGCGCAGGATGAGAGAGACAGAAAATGGGATGAATTGCTGCTGATGGATGAACAGTGGAACCAAATTTACATTTCCATTGGAAATAACGGAATCGACGATATTTTTGATTCCTAATCATTCAAATTTGAACAAATTTCGATTTATTTTTCTTTTCCAATCTTATAGAAGTAAAAACATATGCTCCGTTGCAAAATTATAAGGCACCTCAATTTTTCGTTAGTTTGACGATTTTCAGTAAACTGATCGAGTTCAGCTTCAATTATTTTATGAAACGTACTCAAACTCACGAAAAATTGAGGTGCCTTATACATATTTTACAACGGAGTATGTGTATATGAAAATGACTTATCCATAAGAAAAATTCGAATGGATTTTTTGATTCCGTTTTAAGGGAATTCAAGGGCAGTGATTTTCTCAAAAATAAAAGTATCAAAGCTGGTAATAGCTAAGCTGGTCCCTGCCTCCATTTTGTAAAAATTACAAAAAGTTAAAATCACCAAAAACATATTTATAGTGGGGTTTTCTGAGTCGCTGACCACGAATAAGACGCCCCCATTTCGAACTCCTGACTCGAACTTGAAACAAAAACTCAAAAAAATTTTTTTTAACAAAAATCACATTTATGGCCCAAAATTAATCCAAATGCACGAAATGCCATTCATTAGTCTTGTTCGCCTCTCGAATTCAAAATCTGCTGCCCTTTGTCTATTGCGTCTGCGTTTTTGAACGCCTTTTGTGTCCGTCGGACGCTGCTGCCGTTAGAGTGGGGTTATTTTGTCAGGTTAACTGTTGAAGGCTGGTAGCAATTGAGTTGTAATCTTTGCTTCTCTTTCATTTCGTGCATTTAGATAAATTTGGGCAATAAAGTGAATTTGGTTAAATTGAAAAATTAAAATATTAAAACACATGTTTTGGATGATTTTAAAGTTGGATTTTTTACAGAAATGTGGGGACAGGCGCGGGCCAGCTTAACTATTACCTCAGTTTTCGGCCCCATAACCGAGCAGCCTCATCATTGTCGTATTCATGTTGTGTTGACTATGTTTTCTTTGTTTTTGTTCCGAGAGGTTCACCGCATACTTAGCAGCATTTTTATCATTTGCATTGATATATACGATTGAGTCACGGTTTCTCCGTTTCTCCTTTTTATCCGAAAAACTCGTGTATTAACAGTAAATTAGTGAATACAGTTATTTACGATCCATTCGATTCAACACATGGCACAGCAAATTCAACCCGCCGATGGACAAGGACAATTTGTAAGCAAAAAAAAACCTATAATTAATATGGTAGAATTTTAAAACCTATAAAACAGAAAGATTCTTGGGAATTCTATGCGACTTTTTGAGTTTGAATCTAAGAAAAAATGTTGCTGGTTTTATTATTTACACTCGTTTTGGCTTAAAACTCGATGAAATGTCAAAAGATTTAACTACTCCGCTTTACGCGTCCAATCACTCAAAATTGCTCAAAACCACTTTTATAGGGTTTCTTATGCGCTGAAAACGATTAAGCAATCAAAAATTTTTACTCGCTTCAACTTAAACCGGTTTTTGAACCGTTCAAAACTCAGAAAATTAACAAAATGGGGCTCTCTAAACCTTTTAAAAAGATCAAACCCGTACAAATTTGGTATCATTCGACAGCTCTTGACGAGTGACATTTAAAAATCCAAAAACAAAGTTAAATCGACGCCATCTAAGAACCGGGACAACTGAGTCGCAGTAAAAATATATGTACATTTCAGTAGAAGGAAATAATCGAAAATGAAAATTGAAATCATGGATCAAATATAAGAAGAGTTTAGCTAAGAAACTGAGTTTTATTGATTGAACGCATACCAAAGATTTACGGTTGGCTACGGTTTAGTCTGGCCGTTATAGTCAGTGCGTCGGTTTAGTCTGGCAAGCTATTTTTGTAAGAGTCGAAGAATTAACGCATCGCCAGCATGATATTTCCACTTTTCTGAGGAGGGATTTCAACAGTGAATCAACCAAACAATTCGTTTTTTGCTGTTTATGATCAGTGATCACTTCTCGGCCAAGGGGAAGCAGCATCGAGATAACGAAAACAGCAGGAGAACAAGTAGAGAAAATGCCAAAAAATGAAATAAAAATAAGAAAAAGACGAATAAAAATTCGATTTCATTGGCGCCATTCTTTCCTATTTTGCGTCGAATTTTCACCTTTGCGGTTTAGCCTGTCTGCAGCGTAACGTATATATTTTAAAGTTTTTTTCTTTGTTTATGACTGACAAAAAAATATTTGTAAGATGGCGAAAACAGCTTGCCAGACTAAACCACCCCCTGATTATAACGGACTATACTGTCCCGGTCCGAAAGATTTATGATAAAAATAGAAATCCTTTTAATGCTAGTTAACTTTTGAAAATTTATTTTGATTTTTTATTAGTTCAAGTTTTAAAAATAAAATTATTATTAATTGCGTTTTAACTTGTTTTTTAATATTAAGCCCAAAACGAGTTAAATAATAAGAATTTACTACCGAATTAAGGGCCAACTTTTGTGGGTTTTTTAGTTCCTCTTTCCGATCAGTACTCATTATAAATTAAGTTTAAAAATTTGTAAAAATTGAGTCACCTTTTTAACAAACAATAACTTAAAGTTTTGCGGACTTCAACGCAATAACGAGCAATGTACTGAGCACTTCAGCAGCGAAAAGTCGCTGATGAACCATCAGCGCCAGAAACACGACGGAATTGAGCGCAATACCCCATTTTGCTGCAGGCAAAATAATATGAATTTATAAATAGAATAAAAGACCATTTTAAAACAACTGAGAAATTAAAAAATTGAATTGCATTGCAATGGAACTTCAAATGCATAAGCAAAATTCAAAAGACACTAGCGGACCGCCATTAATGGGCCAATGGCAACTTTAATTATTGTTTAAACCTTACCGTTTTAGCCCAATCATTTTGGGTCAAGGTTTTTTGCCACTGTGGCCCTTTGTCTAAGGCTAAAATTACAACTCTGGACCAACTATTGTTATTTATAAGAAATAATAATGAGGAATAAATTACCAACAAAATGTCCAAGCCACGAAAAGTCCATAAGAGTAAAAAACCACGAAATATCGAAAATTTAAATCTTATCAAAACTTGAAAAATGAGTATTTTAAGGGTTGCTGGGTCACTGAATACTAATTTTTTTTGTCATAAAAACAAGTTTACAGGGGTTTTTGGGTCGTTGATCATGAATCCGGCATCCATTTCGGCCAATTCCGCGGTGGGGGTCGATTGGGCGCCAACAGTTGGGCGCATTCGGAAAACCGATTTTTTAAAAGTTTTTTGTCCATAAGATTTTTGAAATTTAACTAAATTTTTTCCGTCAGTAATGGACAATCCGTCAGTTGGGCAATTCATCAGCAAATTTTTTTGAGCAAAGATCAAAAATTTGCAAAAATTATTGTTAAATTTAATAAATATAATTTTTTATTAAATTCTTAACATTTCTAGTAGTTTTATACTTTAATTAATTTACTTTTTCGAGAAATTATCATTTAATTCTTTTAAAAATGATTATTTTATAATTTTTATAAAATAACAGAACTATTAATTCATATTTTTAGCAAAATAAATTATTTTTCACACGATTTTAATAAATCCGGATGTTTTAAAAATAAATTTGCTTATGGAATTATCCACTGACGGATTATCCACTGACGGATTGTCCATTACTGACGGATTGACCACTGACGGATTGTCCACTGGACGGATTGTCCGGCAGCCCATTTGGAGTTAGAGAGGGCATCGTGGTTGACAGGAGCATTTCGACAACGAGCGATTTCGACAGTTATCAAAAATTTATTTGAATTCGACAATGATTGATTTCGACAGTACCGATAAATTTTAAAAAATTAAATGAATATGAAAGTATATTAAGAGTGACAGACAATCAAATATAATCTTCGTCCAAGAATTAAGTTATCTTTTTGGGTAGAATTTTTTCAAAGTTCAGATGTAAAACTTGCAAACCGTGCTGGCGTGTTTCTTAAATGGGTCCACCTCGTTTGGGCGCCGCTCGTTTGGGCGCCAGCCCAGTTTTTGGACTATAACTTTTTTCTTTGCCAACCAAACCTAACATTGTTGGTATCATTTGAAAGCCCTAAGTGTTCTCTATTAGCCTGCAAAATTTCGAAAAATCTTGTTAAGGTTCAAAAAAATTATGGCCCGAAGAATTCAAAAAACCAGATTTCGAAATATTTTTGCCGTAACTTTTTGGAACCTTAACGAATTTTTTCTAAATTCTGCAGGCTAATAGAGGACATATAGGGCTATCGAATGATACCAAGAATGTTGGATTTAGTTGGCAAAGAAAAAAGTTATAGTCCAAAAACTGGGCTGGCGCCCAAACGAGCGGCTTCGTGATACCATTCAATATCTTTAAGTGTTCTCTTTCAGAATATAATTTTCCAAGATTTTTTTCTTACGTTAAAAAAAAGTTACTGTCATAAAATTTCAAAAATCTAAAATCAGAATTTTTTGTCCAAACTTTTTTGAAACTCAATAAAATTTTCTGAAAAATTTTAAAGGTAAATAGAGAATTATTGTATGACCATTGCAAAAAACATAGCATATTCAATGCTTTATAACTTTTTTTTAAGAGAACAACTGCTATTGAATGGTATCACAAAATATTTATTTGGTTGAATTTGAGCCAAGCTATGAATTGAAAGTGGGGAATTTAAGGTAATTTCAAAAAATAACAGAAGGGGTTGGGAGTATTGGCAATGCCTCTGCCCATTGCGACCATCTTATTGCCCAGGAAGGGCCACCGTACTTTCGGCCACAAGAATTATTGCTAATTGTAAAAATTTTCGCCTAGATAATAATTTGCAAGCCCTCGTCGAAGATTTTGAAAACCGTAATTCTCGTCTTTAAAAAAAACTTATCGGTACTGTCGAAATCAAAATTTGATACTGTCCAAATCATTATTTGTCAAATTCATTCATTGTCAAAATTACGCGTAGACAATGAAAAAAGCTAAATAGTTTACTGTCAAACACTGTCGAAATCAGCTGGCATGTGATGGCACCGGCCCTTTAATTTTTTTGGTTTAAATTTTATTTAAATAAAAAGGCTGTAAAATGTAGATGATTTATCTCCGTAGCACCATACAACACGAAGTTTTCACGTCATTTTGTTCGACAGGCTCCACTCGCAATTGATGGCGTGCTCTGTTGTGTTCGTAATCAGCGACCTCGAAACCCCAAAAAATAGACTTTTTCCGGGTTTATAAACTTTTCGAATTTTATATATTTCGTGGTTTTTATTCTTAAGGACATTCCGGCTTGGATATTTTGTAGGGGTACTTTTTTTTGGCACTGCATAAAAATTTAGGTCTTTTTAAAAACCTAGACCAAAAATGTTTGAAAACCCAGTTTTTTGAATTTTGGCAACTGACATTGGAACTTAAAAGTTGTTTTAAAATGGTTAATTTAAAAAAAAAAAAAAATTAAAATGAGATAGAATAAAATACGATAAAAATTAGAATCTGCCGAATGGGCTTCACTGGCGAACCAGCGATGCGCGGTCACTTAGTGAACAAACATGCCATGTTTGTCACACCACCCAATCTTGGCCACGGACGAATTGTTTTTCGACCTGGTGTCGTTATTGGCATTTCGGTGAACAATGGCACTTCTGGTTGGTAAAAATATAAATAGAGCTTGAGATTTGTATGATTTTTATTATTAAAAATTTATACTTATTACTACTTCAAATAAATCCTTTACCTATTTAATCGACTGACAATTCTATCACTTATTTTTCCCTTATTTTAACAAAATTATTAGGTTAAACAAATTATTTAAAAAATTAATATTCTTTCTTCAAATTTTTTATTTCTAATAGCATAGATATGTTTATTTCATATTTCCATACAAATCAAAGCTTTAAACAATCAATTAAAATCAAGTAACAACTCGCTGATGATTGACAGATGCATTTTCAGTGTTTTTTTTAAAGTTTTATTATTAGTTCAAATTTTTAATTTAATGAATTTTTTTAGTCTGAATTCATAATTGCCTTTGCGTTTTTCATTAGTCCATATTTAGGTCTTTTGGGAATTTTTAAAATGAAAGCAATTAATCGAAAAAGACCGAAAGTATCAATTAGCCTTACTCATGTCGACTCGTCTCCAGTGCTAAAATGAGCCGGTTGCCCCCAATTTATTTTTAAATAGCTTTTTGGCGCTCCGCTCTGTCATCTTAGAGCAGTGAAAGGCAATAAAACATGGCTACCAACTCTGCTGTTTATCATCATTTGATGAATTCAAGGGGTCAAGTATAATTTTTTGAGATGCTGATTTTTGGTGCTTTTTGACGGACCCCAATTTATTTTTCCTTAAAAACGCTTCAAAAAATTGGTCGTTTTTTGGTGTAAATCTGATGCTGATTTTGAAAATTTCAGTTGGGAGTACTTCAATAAAGTGATTCTTTCGGCGGTGCCGGAGTCGTTATTTAAAAACATCATAAAGGGCTTTATTTAAAAAACCATCAACATGAACTTTTTTTAGAAATTATTCATTGCTTTAAGCAGAGGTGTGATCTGTTTTTTTCCAATAAATGTTCTGCTTTAAATTCTTCACTAAATTTGAAATTTTATGGCGAAATGTCAATTATTTACTCTTTGTTTTTACATTTTTTATCAATAAAATTAACGCAAAATTTGGTCATTTTTTGGAGAAATATCTTTAAAATTTGAAGCAATTTTGCAAAATGTTCCTATAATTGTAAGTTTCAAAAAAGTTATGACAAAAGAACTCCAAAAACATTGTTTTCGAACATTTTTGCCATAATTTTTTTAAAGCTAGTGTTTTTTTGAAATTCTGCTGAGAAATCGAGAACACTTTTTTCTATCGAATGATATCAAGGGTTAAATTTGTGCTTTAGAGTAGAATTATAAGCAAAAAAAGTTTTTTTGATGGTTTTTAAATAATAACGCCAATTATGATGTTTCGACATAGCAGCACCGTTTCGGCCGGCTTTGTCCTTTCGCGGATCCAGCGTACGGATGGCTGAGAATTTAGAAAATTTAATGTGTTCCTCAAAAAGCTTATTCCAAGTGTCCCCATCAGGGGTTCGGCTTCAAGTACACCTAAATGGCATGAATCAGTTTCTTCGTTTGCTCCTCCGTCTTTCTGTCCCTTCTTATTGCTTGCGGTCTTCTCCGCGCTCAGGATGCTCGACATCTCCGGCTTTGTATTTAATTTGTTTTGTTCATTGTGTCCTGAAATTAGTTTTCTTCTCTCTATCGTTTAATTTTTGGCATTTTAAGAAATTCAATTTCGATTTAGTTTAATTATTGGAAAGAATTAATAATGGTTTTAAATATTACTGATTAGGATTTACAATATTTTTAAATTAAAAAATGGAGTGAATCGGCTCATTTTAGCTTGGGCGGGGGCGAACCGACGCAGAGGACAGATAATTAAAAATTTAAAAAATCTAAAACACTAAAACCCAAACTATTTTATTTTATGACAAATTTGGTAAAATCGCAAAATTGGCATCAAATAGGCACCACGAAAACCTTCGAATAGGCGTAAAAATTGGCAAATAAAGTTTTGGTTGCAAAAACACAAAACTTAATTATAATTTGGACAGTTCAAGGAAAAAATAGGCATTATAAAATCCATCCTAGAGCATCAAATAAAACCGTAATTTTTTAATAAATTGTAATATTTCTGAAATTTATTAGCGGGCGAGTCACATCATCCGCGAGTCGTTATTGAAAAATAAAAATATGTACATACATAATTGGAACAATAGCATCTTTATCTTACTGCAGGCGTTCCAATGGCCGTGAGCATAAGAATTAACAGCCATGGGCAGCCAGGCCAATATTCGCTGATCAACGACATTGCGCCGGGACCCGGTGAAACGGTCGCCGACTCCGTTGTAGGTTTTTCTTCTCCTTTGTTTCGCTTCAAAAGCATATCGTCATTTCGCCTGCATAACAAAAACCAACTTCTGAACTGTATTGGCTTTAACAGTACTCATTTTTTGAATATTTCCAGTAAAACCGTAATTTTAACAAAATTTAGACAAAACTTTTTATTTTTATATCCAATATGTGAATTTGGAAAAATTTCACTTTTGATTTACCAAGTATCGGGTTAATTTATAATTTATTATTTCGAATGAAATCTTATTAAACAACTTGCGAATAGTTAATTTGGTGTTAACTGGTGAAAGTTGATTGAATAAAATTAGTCCAAATTTAAGAGAGGCTTATGTACGTTTAGCAAACATTTTTAAATTTTTGAATACATTCACTAATTACGTTAAAAGAAGCGTGATCATCCAAAAATGTCAAAAAAAGTTTTTGATGAAATTAAGTTTTTTACTCTTTTCGTGATAAATTCTTTAAAAAAGCCAAATAATTCCAAAATATTTGTTAAAATTGCATAAGCCACAATAATTGGAAATAGAATAAAATCCAAAATAATTGATTTGCTAAAAATCCGCCCCAAATCGAATTCATTTTTTGTGGGCTTTCTAATGATATAATTTAATTTTTGGAATAATGATTAATAATAAAATTACACTTGTGTAGACCAACATGCCTCCCATTTTAGGTGGTCATATGTTTATGATCACTTTATTCAATCATAATAAAATCAATATTTTATGGGCCAAAAATTCTGAAAAAATACTTGCTAATCTAACTTTTTATTCTGATCAAAAAAGTCTTTTACACCAACTTGATCAGATCACTCCTTCATGGTGATCTGAAAACCCAAAAATGGCTTGAAATCGGGAAAATTTTCGAGAAAAATCCCTAGGGGGTTGGGAAAATTTTTCTGGAAATTTTTAGTATGCGTATGCCCATTGGAAAGAGCACAAAATTTACTACCGAATTGCCTTTTGAATATTGATTCTACCACTTATACTCGCTAAGGTATGTGCAGTTCAATTTTGATGTTGATCATCAAAAACTATTGCATTTCTTAAGAAAATAGTGCATTTTACAGAAAAATGATCAGCACCGAAATTGAACTTCCCATGCCTCAGCGGGTATAAGTCGTAGAGACTTGCGGTCTTTTGCATATTGTAGAGCTTTTTATGCTCTTTCAAATGGGCTTACTTAAAATTTTCAAAAAATTTTTCCCAACCCCCTAGGAATTTTTTTCAAAAATTTCCCCGATTTTCAGTGTTTTTTGGAGTGTCCCGATCACTATGAAGGAGTGATCTGATTAATTTGGTACAAGAGACTTTTTTGATCAGCATCAAAAGTTATGTTAGCATGAATTTTTTCAGAATTTTTGGCACACAAAATTTTGATTTTATTATGATTGAATAAAGTGATCATAAACATATGACCACCTAAAATGGGAGGCATGTTTGTCTACTCAAGTGTAATTCAATTATTAATCATTATTATAAGAATTAAATTATATCATTAGAAAGCCCACAAAAAATGCTACAAAAAATGCCAAGAGACTATCCCTTTATCTGTTCATCTTCGGTTTTTATCAAAAGATTTTTAGCCAAGTAGAGAGTGATCATAAACATATGACCATGACTGTAAATATCATTAAAAAAATAAAAAATTATCAAGAAAATTCAAAATGCAAAAAAAAAAAAAATATTAAATAAAGGAAATAGTGAATTTTTTAAATCCTTCTTTTTTTTTAGAAAAATGTATAAAAAATTATTTACTGGTCCAGCAAGAAGTATTCAGTATTCTGTCTTTAGATGACAAAATAAACAATTCTGAGTTTCTAGGTGAGTTTTTAGGATCAATTATGAAATCTTATCGAAAAAAATAAAACCCTCTCGCTAATTTTTTATAAAATGCCTGCAGCAAAAGGCAAAATTTGATGCCTAAGAAAAATAAATGAAAATGTTTTTTATGATTTTATAAATTTATTTTTGGAATAAACGGTGAAAATGGGTTTGTGGGGCAGCGCAAGTTTCGCGGCGAAAATGTCAATTTTTACTGGGCGGCGCAAGTGTCGGGGCGCAAAGGTCGCTGCGCAAATTTCTGCGGGACAATTTCGGTACTTTCGAAATTGTCAATTTTCGAGTGCTTAACCCCTTGCCAAAGATGGTGGATAATGCCAACAAATTTAAAAGTTGTCATGGAACATGCCTATTTGGCACTTTATAAAACGCAAATTTATTCTAAAGGGCATTTACTATAAGTTGGAGAATGTATTCTATTTTTAAACGAAATGACAATTTCGGCATAGAATGTGCAAACTTTTAGAGAATTTAAAAATTCTAATCGATGAATAAAAATTAATAACGGGTTTCCTTTAAATAATTTTACGATTAAATATTGGGCAATATGCAAAATGAATGACCTATGGGCAAAAGTGCCTTTGTTTCTAATGGGCAATTTGTCATTTTCGCCCTTTGGTGAGTTTGGAGGTAATGGGAAAAGCAGCAGCAGAAGAATATGGAAATTGTAAAGTAGGTCATCAATTGCCTCTCAATTGGGTTGCGCATAATTTTAGTTTCATTTGGGGCATTTCGGCAAATAATTCATTAGAGAAAATGTCATGAAAAATTCAACCAATGAATTATTAATTTGGTTGAAGTTGAGCAAAGTTATGAATTTTTAGATTCTATATTTTTATTCTCGAAACATATTTGAAGATTCTAATTTTCTCAGAGAATTTTTCGTTTAAATTTTTTCACAAATTTTTTTCTAAAATTTTATTTTCTCAAAGTTTTTCCCTCAAACTACCACATTTTTTGGCATTATTTAAATCAAAATTAATTGTGTATTTTGACTTTAGCTTTTGTCGGCACATAAAATTCTTTTGGTGACGGCTTCTAGATTAATTATTAGATATATATTTACAATACAACCCAAAGAATTCATTTTTGAATGCCGTCACATTCAAACAAAGTTTGAAATATTTAGCGAATATCCATCTTCCGACTTTCAAAGAATTTGTAAGATTGAAGATAATCTTGGCCCTAAAAAATTTATTTTAATTTGATTTTTTTGTTTAAAAAATACATCCAATTCCAAGTATTTCTGCTTGATCATTGAAATAGCAAAACTTAAATAAAATTAATTGAAATTAATCAAAAAACACAATGCCAACTTTTGAGGGTTCTCATTAGGGATACGATTTATAGTTTTTTCACTATTTTTTTCCTGAGCTCCCCGTTACCTGAAACGCACGAAAAACATGTTTTTAGGGGGGTTGTTAAGCTACTTTTCGAGTTATTAGCAACTATTTTATAGTTTTTTATTTATAGCAACTAAAAAATTATAAAATTTTGAAAAAAACTATTTTCAACTATTTTGGCGTTTTGCCCAAAATTTATTAACAAAAAAGCAATAAAAACGAAAAATACACTCCTAAGGATCAACTTTTTGAAAATTTTCAAAAATACCCCCTAAGAATCGACTCAAAAATTTTTTCAAAAATGCACCCCTATGAAATAAAAAAGTTCTCAAAAATTCATATCCAAATTATTTATTTATTTTTTTGATATGAATTTGTGATTTTAAAAATTATTTAATCTCAATACTGATTTGACTTAATTTTATTACCTTTTTTGGTAAAATTTTACAATTTACACCCCCTAAATTCGGAACTTTTTAGCAACTATTATCTATTTTTAGCAACTATTATCTATTTTAGCAACTATTTTGGGGTTTTTTAGAAACTAACAACTAATTATTTTGGCAATTTTTAGCAACTATAAATCGTATCCCTAGTTCTCATATGAAAAACACCAAATGAATAAATTCTGCACAAAAAAGTTTCATACTTCTTTTCTTCGGATTCTGAATGAGTTTTAAATTATTTAAAAAAATTAAAAATAAATAAAATAAATTAATTAAATTACAAAATATTTTTCATGGCTGGCGAAGATTGGGAAAAGCTGCTCCTTTTTCTCGCCTTTTTCTACCGCATTTACATGTGACTTTTTGCATTTGTTACTGTCCTTGTAAATCGGCTTCCCTCCATAAGGTTTTCCAATTCCGTACAATGCGGCAAAACGGAACTTAAAAACATAAACCAAATTTAATAAAGCGTGTTAAAATCAAATTCTTTGCCCCGGGGGATGAATTTTAAATTTTTTGGACCAGTCCATAAAATCATTTAAACTCTAATTGTTTTTTTAAAGGTTGTGGTCGGTAATCCCGACTTGTTCACAAAAATTACCATTTGATTGCCCAGTCCTAAACATCCTCCGCCCGTCGGTAACACATATTTGTCAACTTTTTTGGGGAAAAGCCTGGAACCATTTGAAACAATGAATTATGTTTAAGAAACAATTTTTTTGTATACCGTATATGCAATTTATGTTTGGTCTTAAATAGGGCTTCTATTTATAGTTTTGGTTAGTGTTAAGAAGCAAGTTTTCGAGTTATTAGAGCATATTTTCGAGTTTTTCTTTTAAGAGCAAGACTTTCACAAAAAAAAAGATTTGGTAGACACTTTTTTATACCAAAACAGCAATTTAAACAAAAAAACCATTTTAGCGTATTTATTTTATAATGTTTTTTCAATGCCAATGGGTGGCTTAAATTGTCTAGCACACTTTTTTTAATCCTATGGTCGAGTTTGTTTTATTAGATGGTCACTTTAATTTACCATTCATTTTGCTTTTCCGTCGGATTTGGTTTGCACAATGAAAAGGCTAATTGCATTTTTGGATCGGATGGGTCAAGGGAATGCGACGGTTGGACAAACTTAAAGGAATTAAATTTGACCGAAATAGACAAAATGGGAAATAGTTGCTAAATATATCATTTCCAAATAGCCCAGAAAAAGATAAATAGGTAAATCCCTAAAAATCGGGTCCCTTCTGATCGGATTTGCCTTTTCTACCCATGCTTCCATGAAGCATTTGGAGCTGCGGTGGATGAACAGCTCCATCTTGAGCTGTTCTCTTTGCTCTTCTGTTTGGTGTGCCATCGGCAGCATGTCAAGTCCAAGAAGCCAAAGGTCGGCATAATCCGCCAAAAACGACGGACCATTTGAACGGAAGAAATCATTTTGCATGGCACGGCCATCGAAGTCTAAGAATGGCATTTTGAGAAATCGGAGATGCCAAATTTGAAATATGTAAAAAATAATATTTTCACCATTTTCTTCCAAAGAAAAACGAATGAATAGAACAGCAGTTTGATTTGATGCAAAAAGCACAGAAATTTTGAGTTGTCCTGCACCCAACGGATAGCTTAATAATTTACAAAAATTATTTTATTTTTGTTATAAATTATTTTAAAAATGTCAAAGATTTCACTTACGAACTTTTGCTTAAAATAATGCACATTAAGAGCATGATTAAAAAGAAAATTGTTTTTGCAATTGAAAAAGCCATTTGTAATCTAAAATACCAAAATAGGTATAAAGGCATATATCAAATTTATTAAGTATTTTTATTTTTATTTAATTATTTTTTGCATTTGAAAAAATTATTCCGTTTTATTAGAATAAATAATTTTTCTTTAAAAATCAAAATTATTTTAGGGTATGATAATTTTGTAAAATGGCAGAAAACTTGGATGGAATATTAGCCGATGAAATGGTAATTAGTGACAAATCGTTTTTGGATTGAAAGCAATCGCCTATTTTTGAAATAGTACATTTATTACGAATTGAGGAGAGGAAATAAATTTTATAGGGACTTAGTGAAAATTATTTTATATATTTTTGATATGAGAAAATAGGCTGAATCAAAAAAGGACCTTTCTGGGTTTTATTGTTATATTTCCGTGCATTTGAAAAGGTTATCAATGAATAGGAAAAGCTTATTATACAGTATATAGGAAAATATCGGCTAAAACAAGAATGGCTTTTTCTTGATTTATTAAGCCTTTTTTGATCACAGAAGTCTGATCAGAATTTGTTCCAATTAAAATACTTTGTAATTAAAAAATCACAACTTTCTTCAAAATTCAGAAACCGTGAAATAATACATTTTTGAGCTCTGATTTATGAAAATAGTGAAAGGGGTTTGAAAAAAGGCAAAAAATGAAAAAGATTTGATGCTTACATTAAAAATCATGAAAATTCATTTCGAATTAAAACAATAATTTATTTCTAAATATCCTTTTATCTTTTCCTTCAATTTTCAAAATTATTTTTAATGATTTTTCACTCACCCTATTTCTTTCCAATTCATAAATTTGTTTGCACAGAAATAAGAGAAAATGCAACTCATAATGGATAACACCGAGCAAAACGCTGACCTAAAAATGAATATGATGAAACAATTTTCAAATATATTTTTTTTTGGGTCAAACCAATAATTTTTCTGTGGTAAAACCAATTCCCAGCACAGCCCAAATTATTTACACAAACTTCTAACAATGAATGCACTAAATTAAAAAAACATGACATTCTATTTTAAATTATTATTTTATTTTTCAAATTGGCAAATCTTTATCTATTCAGCTAATAAATTTGAAATTGAAGAAACTTTTAAAAATCAAAAGCTTTGGTATTTATTTATTCTCATTAAAAAAGCTTTTTTTCCCCTACAATACTGTGTTTTTACTTTGAATCGTTTTCATTTTTTTAATTTATTAAAACATTTCATTTTGTCTTTTTTGCGGCGTGCCGAAAAGTAGATATTAAATTAAATAATTGATTTTGTCAAAACAATTTCGAGGATTATAATCAATTTAAAAATGTTGAGTAATTGGCTTGGTTAGTCATATAGTTGCCATATGATTTAATAATCGTGGTTATATTGTAAGATTCTAAAAAAAGCAAAAATCAAATCGCATTTACCGAATCCTTCATTATTTCCTTTATTATTTCTTGTTTTTTACATAATAAATTTCATGATTTTTTTTTGAATTTTCTTATTTATTTTCTTTCTTTTTTATTTGATTTTTTGTTCCATTTTTAATGGATTATTAATTCAAAATAAATACATAAATTATCTGTAATAAAATGATAAATAAGATAATTAGTATCGGTCGGTCTAACGTTTGGTCTACCGTATCCTCCTCCCCCTTTCCTTTATTTCCCTCTTCTAATTTTATTTTTCATTTGCGATCACTATTTTTTGCATAATTAATTTTTTATTATCAAATCCAATTCAAATTAATGATCTACCGTATCCTCCTCCCCCTTTCCTTTATTTCCCTCTTCTAATTTTATTTTTCATTTACGATCACTATTTTTTGCATAATTAATTTTTTATTATCAAATCCAATTCAAATTAATGATCTACCGTATCCTCCTCCCCTTTCCTTTATTTCCCTCTTCTAATTTTATTTTTTATTTGCGATCATTATTTTTCTTTTAACTTTTTAGATTCTTGTTTTGTTATTTTTGATTTATTTATTTGCAAGTGCGATTCCAAAAAGTGGTTAGTTGTTATATTTATATTATTATTTTTAAATAATTAAAACTTTTCCATTTTTAAATTTTAATTTAAAAATAATTTACAGGCGCAATCGTCTTTCCCCTGAAGACAAAGGCGACCTTTTGGCCATTGAGCGACCGGGAGATGATATGGAAATTGGAATTCCAGGTAGAATTCAAAATATAGAAAAGCTTAATATAAGACTTAAAAATTAAGTAGAGAATATTGACATAAAATATGGACAGAAATGCTTTAATATAGATAAATATGACCATAATACAGGCAAATTTCTAAAATTAGTTGAATTTTTTAGAAAAAAATCTTTGTAAAGGTATTAATTTTCATAAAAAATAAATTTAAAACAGTTTATTTACTGAAAAATTTTCAACTAACAAAGCAACATTCCGAGCTGTGCGTCGGAAAATACGTAAAGACTATAAATCATTGGATAGAGCAGGTTCATAAATTTCTAATATTCGCGCTACATTTTGCCTGCTTCGAGAGTTATAACTTATAAAAGCTTCATTGTTGCCGGTGGCAAGCGGTTTTAATTTTCGAGGCGCCTTGTAACTCTCGAAGCAGGGAGAAACAAAAATAATAAAAATAAATAAACAAAGCGTTTAAATCTTTTAACCGGTTAAAACCTGAGGTAATTAATGGTTGAATTGTGTTTCGATTATTTTTAAACGAAATTTCCCGCTCCCGGTAAATTAAACCCAAAATTGTATATTTTCATAATTAAATTCTGTCATGAATTTTTTTTAGTTTTTTTAAAATGTAATTTTGTGAAAATATATAAAGAAAGTCGAATAAAACCAAACTTGCAGGTGTTAGTGACACTTTGATGGCCTATCGATTGCCGAGACAAGCTGGTGTCAATGGGACCCAATATTTCAACAAAATAATCATTCGGTAATTTAATGTTTTTTATTGCACTATCGAAATGATATTAACAATTTTTGATTTTTTTTTAATTTTTATGGGCCAATCGAGTTATTATAATCATCACTTTCCCACTAGATCTAAGAAACACACAAATACTTAGAAGGTATAAGAAAACAATTTTTAAAAGAACTTTTCACTTAATGTCCCCTAATTTGCTGTAATAAAATAATAAAGCCACTTGACAATACCTTTTTTTAAATAGGCAATTCCAAAACTAAATGAAGAAACGCAAAATTGAGGAGAAATGACTTAAATGGGCTTAGGCACTCGATTGTTATACTTGCCCTCCTCAGTTCCCATTTTATATAAAAACCACACTTATAAATTTATCGTTGTCAATGAAAAAATTCTAGTGGAAAATTTTGGAAAATCATTTGCAAAATAACCCAAATCTTTATACTTTCCTGTCGGCTACTAAAGGCACAGGTATTGCGTCAAATGCAAAAATAAATACACAATTGAATCAAATTTAATACTTATGGGATAAGAGAAACAGATTAACGCCTTTAATTAGCAATTATTAGCGAAATTGATAAAGAACGAGATTTTTGAGAAACTCACGTATTTTTAAGCAATTTTGTTTAAATTTTTACAAACTTTAGGCATTTGGGAGTTTTTGTTTTTTAGCAAAGCGGATACCCATAAAATTTGCTTTGCTCCAAATTTATCATTTGTTACGTGCCATTTACTCTGGGAAATGCCTGTATATTTTCAAAAATATGCTTTTAAAATTTCTGATTTGGGCTTAGAGGCGAGATGATAGTAGACGAAATATAATTTAAAATAGGAATCATTTTTCGGCACCTTCATTCTGTTGAAAATTTTTTAATTCGCAAATTTTCCAAAAATTTTGTTGGATACTGGTTGGAATGCTGGTACCGATAAAGGTATCGTTTTTTGTTGTAATAGTCTGTACCAGTACCGGTTAAAGTGAAATTACCGATACCGCCCTATTCTATTTACGACGACTGTTATTGTAATTGATACAAATTCAGCTTAATGGGCCCACGGAAAGGAGACCTAGAAAATTATGCTGGTTATTTTGCTTATTATTTTATTCTTTGAAAATTTTTTAAATTAATGATTCGATCCAAATTTTTTGGTATGTAAATCATGCTCTTTTGTATATACCATTTTTTTAAAAGAAGGGAATAATATAATCTTAATATATATTAAAGTGTCGTTCAAGATCGAATATTTACGAAAGCCAAATTTAATGTTAAAAAATATGAAATTGAAAAATTCATATTTAGTTCACTCGATGATTCCGTTGTCGAGTTTTTGTATGGGATTGCTGCACAAATGAACATATGGCTGGAACTTAATATTTTGTCAGACCAACAAAGAAGCTGGGATTTCATCAATTTTTTCATCACCCGAAAAACGAAGCCATCAAAAATCAGTGGAATTCTTTTGGATTATAATTCATTGGAAGCATTGAGAGGAATCATCCCTACCTTTTTCGATGACTGCAAGAACTTGCAATGGATTGATGGAGGAGAAGTTAATGGGAATTCCCGCTTCCTGCCGCACAAAATGAACAAATTTCCAGTGGTAGGTTGGATGTATGATTTGTTACTGAAAATTAATTAAAAAATTTCGATTCACTCTTCGCTTTATAAATGGTAAAGGAGTCACATCACAAATGTCTACACTATTTAATATATTTTTTAAAGGAGGACTCAAAAATTAGCAAAATTTAGGGTAAACCCGGAAAAGGAATAACCCAATCTATAAAAATGGTTTAAGGTTAAGAATAATGGGAAAAAGTATTGAATAATATGAGAAATTTATCCGAATTGTTAGGGTTTTGAACCATACCTTTTTCAAGTATATATATCTAACGGGCTTTATGCTCATACATTTTTAAAATATCTTTTTTATAAAAAAAAGTAAAAGTTAATTTTTATCTTAATTTTATGCACATCTTTTAAATTTTAATTCCAAATATGTTGGTATAAGCAATTTTCAAAAGCCATATTTAATTTTTAAAAAAACCGAAAAACGTCTAGTTGCAGTTCAACATTTTGTTTAGCACGCTGAAGCTGGACTTATTGATTCGTAAAAGAATGAAACCGAAAAAATCACCGGCATTTTCGTCTCGATGGAATCACTCGAGACGCTAAGAAGGATTATTCCTTTATTTCTTGATGCCTGCGAAAACCTGAAATGGATAGAAGCCTGCGAAATGCTCTGGGAATTTCTGATGCCGGATTCTCAAAACGAGCATATTACAATGATGGGTAAGTGACCGCATAAGCGGAGATTTGCGAGGGCCACAAAATCGGCTCCGTGACTGGACTTTCCATAGGGGTCCGAGAACCGGGACCAATCAGGAATTTTTACAAAATTAAATTTTTAATTGAATTATTTTCCAAGTGCAAATAATACAAAATTTGATTTTTTCATTTTATATGCTAAAGTTAAAGTTAATAATTCAACAAAAAAATATAATATAATAAAAAAAAATTCAAATTAACAAATTTAAAATCTTCAATCAATTTATATAACTTCCAGGGCGCCTAAAATGTACAAATGTCAACTTTGGAACAAGGGCGATTTTTGCGCAATCTTCGCAAAACCAAAACGATAATAGTAAATTATTAGAAAAATGAGAATAAAGTAAAAATATCATTTGATAAGTAAAGGATAGCGAAATCATAACCATTATGCGAAATTTATTGCTTGACTCATTCATTATTCACAAAAATTTGCTTAACTTTTTTTAATTAAAAGTTTTTTAATAAATTTTTACTTGTGTGAAATTCTGAAAATATTAAAACATAGCAAGTGAGGATGCAAGTTGATGAGAAAAAATAAAATAAAAATCAGATGCTTGGTGCTCATTGTTTTTGAAAATTGTAATTTGCATTAAGCCTTTTTATGTTTTAATGTTTCTTACTTATTACGTGCAGTATAATTAGTTCGACTGGCTCACTGAAAATGGTCATATCAAGTATTAAGCACAACTCAATTTAATTAAGGGTTTCAAAACAAGCGACCAGAAAGCCAAATATCTGGCTATGCTTGGGCTTGGCTTCAAGTTTGACGCGCCATTCGCGCTGATAAACTCTGAAACCTGGAACTTTTTGTCTTCGACAATACGAAGAGGACGAGTGCTTGCTCATCAGATGCCCGGCAGAATTCGAAAGCCAATGTTGGAACGATTGGGGAAAAGAAGCAGTTGAGGGATGGAATTCAAACCAAACAAATATTTTGAGTTTTTGATTGGAGGATAGAATTTAAAGAATTGTTGAAAATAATTTTGAACTCTGAATAATTCATTACTTCCCCAAG
Organism: Heterodera schachtii; assembly: GCA_023374025.1. Taxonomy (NCBI): domain Eukaryota; kingdom Metazoa; phylum Nematoda; class Chromadorea; order Rhabditida; family Heteroderidae; genus Heterodera; species Heterodera schachtii. Next base: position 36,447 of record SIJG01000085.1, on the reverse strand, counting down.
TCGAATACTAATTTCTTAATGTGGACGAATTTCATTAAAAAATTCCTCAAATTTTGTACATAAAAGCATATAAATTTCAGGTGACCCAAATAATTTTTCAAAATAATTTTCTGACCCCCGCTGATCCCCTCAATGATCCATCAAAATTAAAAAATAAAATCATATCAAATTTTATTTGACCAAAAATTTTCAAAATAATTTTCTGATTCCCTCAATGATCCCTTAAAATGGTTTTTTGTGTTTTAAAGCCTCAATATCTTATTTAAACTTCTAAGAAATTAATTTCACTGGTCAAAGTGCAATGCTGGTCTTTTAAGTGATTAAGTTAGAGTTTGTCCCCCAAGGCGATTTGGGGAATTGCGAATATCGTCTGTTGCACTCAAATTCGGGTGAAAGTGCTATTTTTATCTTTATAAAAAAACCTATCAAATATTTCTAACGAGGATATTTCCACGAATTTTTTAATTTTCTAGCCATACCGACAAATCTTTTGGGAGAATTTGCTACCCGCTCCTTGACTTTTCTTTTCCTTATTTGTTAGGGTCGGGGGAAGAAGCCAAGATAAAACTTGCTCTACTGTTCAGCAGCAGGAAAAGCATTTCGAGGCGCCAAAAATTTTCAGAAAGGGAAATCGGAATTTCGGGGTCAAAAATATCGGAAATCGGAATTACGATCTGCTGGTATCCAGCTTTTATAATATAATATCTTGTTCATTTTGAAACTGTAAATATTAATTTGTTCGCGATTAAATTGTTTCTTTTATCTGAATTTCGAAGAAATGTACTAACGAAGCCAAATCTTTCATTCCATGTTTCAGAAATTTTTAAAAATTTTTTTAAAAATTTTATAATTTTTTTCTCCGAAATTGTCCCCAAATGTGCGCCCGCAAGTATCCGTCCGCAAATGTCCGTAAGGCATTACAGTCAAAATTAATGCCATTTCAAAATTTTAAATACTTAGATGAAAAATAAAAAATTAGTGTGCGGGTTTTTAGTTTTTAAATTTCATAAATTGATCCTAAAAACTCAGAAAATTTGCACTTTTTTATACATTTAAAAAAAGACGGATTTAAAAAATTCACCATTTCCTTTGTTTAATATTTCCTTATTTTTTGCATTTTTCATTTGCTTGGTTATTTTTGATTTTTTCGTTCCATTTATATTAATGATCTTTTGTATTTTCATCATATTTTTTGAATTTTGATATTGGGCATTTTAATTTGCTTTTTTTATTTTTGTAATTCCATTTTTAATGGATTATTCAAATAAATAATAATTTCTCTATAATAAAATGTTAATACAAATGAACCATTTCCTTTATTGCCATTTTTGGCAGTTTTTTTAAGGCATACGCTGCAATAAAACGAATTGCCAAAACTATGGTGGACCAAATTTAGCAGTTGACTTTATCATTTCGCCATTTGCATTTTACTTTATGTTATGTATAGAGCTGGGATTTTTGATGTGCTAAAAATCCTGAAATATGTATTAAAATATGTTCTAAAAAATGCTGAAATATGGCCTAAAAATCACAAAAATGCCAAAATATGTGCAAAATATATGTTAAAATTTGGAAAAATCAATGGTCTTTTTGCATATTAATTCCAAAGACCTCATTCTTTATCATTTTCGCTCGCACAATTACAAATCAAGAAAATGGCAAAATATGTATAAAATATATGCCAAACCCTGAAAGCGATATTGCAGTATTGTAGGATTCTATGTATGTAAAGTACATATGCATAAATTTTACAGGACGGCATTATGCCAACATAATCCACGTCAATTAAATGAAGAGAATTTTAATGGGTAATACTCATATGTATATTCTCATGCAATAGGTTTCTATGCATGAAAAGTACATATGCATAAAATTTTCAGGACGGCATTATGCCAACATAATCCACTCAATTTAATGAAGAGAATTTTAATGGGTAATAATCATATGTATATTCTCATGCATAAAAATATTCATAGGTTTCTATGTATGAAAAGTACATATGCATAAAATTTTCAGGACGGCATTATGCCAACATAATCCACGTCAATTTAATGAAGAGAATTTTAATGGGTAATACTCATATGTATGTATATTCTCATGCATAAACATATTCATAGGATTCTATGTATGTAAATACATATGCATAAATTTTACAGGACGGCATAATTAATGCCAACATAATCCACGTCAATTAAATGAAGAGAATTTTAATGGGTAATACTCATATGTATATTCTCATGCATAAAAATATTCATAGGTTTCTATGTATGAAAAGTACATATGCATAAAATTTTCAGGACGGCATTATGCCAACATAATCCACTCAATTTAATGAAGAGAATTTTAATGGGTAATACTCATATGTATGTATATTCTCATGCATAAACATATTCATAGGATTCTATGTATGTAAAGTACATATGCATAAATTTTACAGGACGGCATTATGCCAACGTAACTACGTCAAATTAATGCCAATGAGAATGACTGATGATGTGCCGTATAAAAGGGGGGTTGACCCCTTGCATTTTTCATCATTTTTTATAGAAAGAGTTTAATTTTCTGAAAAAATTCCATTTATATTTTTTTAAAGCATAACGAAATTTTTAAAATTTTTTGGTTGATAAAGAATTCATAGGCCATTGAATTTTAGAGAATTAACATAAATTCTGAAAATGTCTTTTTAGGTTTTTTGTGTCAAAAACCCATAAAATACTCAAAATTCTCATCATTGCACAATTTACTCAAATTCTCATCTTCAAAAATCCCCATCGATTCAAGAGGCTTATTAATTAAAGGAGTTCAAAAAAATAATAAATTAAAACTCCATCGAAACTTTCAAATAAATAAATTTCAGCAAAAAAAACAATTAAAAAAAATGAAATTTTTTCTTGTCCAATAAATTGTGCTGTTGCTGCTGCTGACTGTCCTTATATTTTCTGTTGCTGATGATGATGATGATGAAAAATTTTTAAATGAAGTAATTACGATACAATATTATGGTAGATCATTCACTGGCACATACCGCCGTAAGTTTCAAAGAGAAACCTTTTAAAATAATATAAATTTAATTAATTTAATTAATTAATTAAGAATTGCGCGAACTTGAACATAAAAATTATTGCACCGGGATAGATAATCCAACTGATTGTGAACAGAAGGAAAAAAGGGCTTGGGATTGCAAATGGGAGAACGGCATTTGTGTGCCAGGCGCAGTCAGACCGTTGGACGATCCTCCGAAAAACAATGGAAAGAAAAAGCAACGCAAAAATGGAAAGGGAAAGAAAAAGAATGGTGGTAAAAAATGGTTCCACTTTTTCTGAAAAACCAAGTTTGACAATGACAAGTTTTGTTTATCATTTGATCAGACAAATTGTCATTCCCCCACTTACCGTATCCGTTTCTTTTTTCGCCCATTTACCGTATCAATTTCTCATTCCCCCACTTACCGTATCCGTTTCTTTATTCTTCCATTTACCGTATCCGTTTCTTTATTCTCCCACTTATCTTATCCATTTATTCATTCTTCCATTTACCGTATCCGTTTCATCATTCTCTCACTGACCGTATCCACCATTGACCGTAGTCGTCGGATTTAGCCCCGATCCCCCGACATTGGTTTTGCAAAAATGTGTATGGCATTTTATGAAACTTTTCTGGTCGGGGATTTTGTCCCTATCACCTACTTTTTTTTATCCCCGAGAATCAGGGCTAAATCTGCTTTCCGACATTTTCTGGTCGGAGACTTTCGTCCTTCGGTCCCATACTTTTTTTTAAATTTCCCCTCACAGGGATAAATCTGCTTTTAGTGACGTTTCCTTCCATCTATCCCGTCCAATGTTTCTTCTTCTGTCATTCTCAAAATGTTGACTGTCATTTTATGGTAAATTCTCCTCATTTGTTTTATTTCATTGCTTTCTTTTCCTTTCCATTTCGTCGTAGTTTTTTTTGTTCTATTCATTTAGTAAAAACGATAAATTTCCAAAAAAAAAATTAATTGAGCTCTCAATTAAAAAAAAAATCCCATTAAATTTTCATCGTAAAAATTGCATAAATGTTCGTGGCGCCGTGGCGCCATGTCGTGCCGAATAAAACGGTGTCAAAAAACACACAATTGGCATAATAATATTTTACAGCCAAATTTTCTGAAAATTTCATCCATAATTAAAAAAATTTTTATTAAAAATGTACAATATAAGAATAAAAAAACAATGTAATGAAAATCAGTCGTAAAAAAAGCAAACACAAAACTACACAGCCCAATGCCAAAGACAGCCAAAGACAATTTATTTATTTCAAATTAAATAAGACGAACACAACTCAATAGGGAAACTGCCGACTGCATAAAACTAACAACTAACTCACAAAATCACAAAAGAAAAATGACACAAAATCAAAACGACAAAACGCCAAATATATTTTAAATCATAATGTTATCACAAATCAACAAGGTTTGTTTAATGGGCGGCAGGCTATTCGAATAAATTCACTAATTCAAAACTTAATTTTTCTTTTAAAAACCGAGGTATTATTATTACCTTTTATATATATATATATATTTAAATTCATTTGTCCGTGGGTCGTACGTTAATGACTCGACATATCATGTTTTTTATAATTTGATACCTTCTAATTAACTTTAATTTACAAGTTCGAAAATTATCTTATCGGTCAATTCCAATTTGCGAAAATGGAGCAAAGTTTTTGCAATTCCAATTTTCAGTAACTGATCTAATAAAATGCACATGTTGGCACAGCTTTTTGATGTTCAAAATGTGCCGGTAGAGAGTTCATACAAATTAACAGACTACAATTAAATGATTTTATTAGCGAAATGGAAAGAAAAATATTTTTTTAATGAACTTTTAATTAAAACGAAGAGAAATTGAATTTAAACATTGATTTTTACAATTAAATAGAAAATGATATTTGTTCAAAAAAATAATATTAAAATTCTTTAAAAAAAATGAAATTACTTACTGATAATTTCTGAAAATAAAAAGAATTGTGTCAATTATTAGTGAGAAAATCCAATTAAATTCATAAGAATTGCATTAATTATTAGTGAGAAAACCAAATTAAATCATAATTAAACATTTTTTATTTTCCATTTTAATTTAATACTTTAAATTTATTTAATTAGACATACAAGTGCACATTTTATTACAAAACAAATTACTCCAAAAAATATTCTAGGAAATTGCTAAGTGTAAAAGCATTCAATGACGTCAGCGACGAATTGCGCAAAACGAATCATCCAAAAAAAAACAAATGGAAAGATTCATCCGAAAATAAATTAATGAAAATTCGGGTCGCAAAAAGCATATAAATACTTGGAAGAACTATGAACATGTTTGTCATTTATATAACTAAAATTAAATTAAATTATGAATAAGTTTATGTGTATTTGTTATTTATTTTTAATATTTCAAAAAAAATATATATATTAACTATTCGAGTTCAACTTTTGGAAAGCCTGAGACTTGAACCTAGAGAATTTTCTGATCAAAATCAGGGGAGAATACAGGTCCATGAAAAAACCAGGCTTGTCAGTGCCAGGACCCAGGCCTGGGTTTTTTTCAAATTGTTTTAAAAACCAAAGGTTTTAAAAAAATGACCTAAAATTATCTATTTGGCAATATTAAAAAAAATTTTAAATCGGGATCGGGGAAGAAATTCGAAAAACAGTCGGGGATTGGGGCTCGGGCGAATTTTAATAATTACAACATTTTTTTTAATTTATCGTCTTTTCAAAATACAATTCTTATTATACACAGCCCCACCCCACCCCCCCTAAATCTGATCCCTACCTCTTAGTGAGTTTTCTTGAAAATAAAGCCTCTCCAACTCTAAACCCCAAAAAATAAGCAAGCTCAACTGCCCCATTAGTGAATCGGTTTGAAAAACAATGCCCTCGGGGGTTTATTTTAGGAAATCCATTATTTATTTCCCTTT
>SIJG01000085.1:0-29403 GCA_023374025.1 Heterodera schachtii | reverse complement strand
ATGAAAATTTCAAGAATTTTCATATGGGCGCGACAGTATGACATGGTACTTTGGGAATAATTTCTTCTAAGCAGCACAAGCTTAACTTCGGAACTTGTAGTGCATACTCTCTGAATGAGCTGAGAAATAATTAATATTTTTTCAAGGTCATGAAAATTCAAGAATTTTTATATAGGCGCGACAGTATGACATGGTACTTTGGGAATAATTTCTTCTCAGCAACACAAGCTTAACTTCGGAACTTGTAGTGCATACTCTCTGAATGAGCTGAGAAGTAAATCATATTTTTTCAAGGTCATGAAAATTTCAAGAATTTTCATATAGGCGCGACAGTATGACATGGTACTTTGGGAATAATTTCTTCTCAGCAACACAAGCTTAACTTCGGAACTTGTAGTGCATACTCTCTGAATGAGCTGAGAAGTAAATAATATTTTTTCAAGGTCATGAAAATTCAAGAATTTTCATATGGGCGCGACAGTATGACATGGTACTTTGGGAATAATTTCTTCTCAGCAACACAAGCTTAACTTCGGAACTTGTAGTGCATACTCTCTGAATGAGCTGAGAAGTAAATAATATTTTTTCAAGGTCATGAAAATTCAAGAATTTTTATATAGGCGCGACAGTATGACATGGTACTTTGGGAATAATTTCTTCTCAGCAACACAAGCTTAACTTCGGAACTTGTAGTGCATACTCTCTGAATGAGCTGAGAAGTAAATAATATTTTTTCAAGGTCATGAAAATTTCAAGAATTTTCATATGGGCGCGACAGTATGACATGGTACTTTGGGAATAATTTCTTCTAAGCAGCACAAGCTTAACTTCGGAACTTGTAGTGCATACTCTCTGAATGAGCTGAGAAGTAATTAATATTTTTCAAGGTCATGAAAAATTCAAGAATTTTTATATAGGCGCGACAGTATGACATGGTACTTTGGGAATAATTTCTTCTCAGCAACACAAGCTTAACTTCGGAACTTGTAGTGCATACTCTCTGAATGAGCTGAGAAGTAATTAATATTTTTTCAAGGTCATGAAAAATTCAAGAATTTTTATATAGGCGCGACAGTATGACATGGTACTTTGGGAATAATTTCTTCTCAGCAACACAAGCTTAACTTCGGAACTTGTAGTGCATACTCTCGAAGACACAATGACGTCAGATGAACAATGCTGAGAATGGAATCGAAATTTGGAGAAAATTGAAATTCATTAAGAAGGGGTGGCGTTGCCGGATTAAGGTTTGGTTTCTTAGGTTATTGGGCCAGAATTCCAGTTTAATGAAAATTCCCGAAAATTAATATTTCGCTATTTGCTCCAAATTTGAAAAAAGATCAGTTTTGAAGAATGTATCAATATGCTGATTTGTTAAAAAAATGTTTGGGAATAGGATGAGTCCAACGGTCCGATAGAAGCCACCAAGAAAATTCGGAAATATAATTATATTTTTTTAATTTTGAAATTCTCCCCCCCCCCTTCGCCTGCGATAACCTCTTTTACACCCCCCTCATCATTGCGAATGGCTTACCATTTCCCTATGCGGGCAACGGGGAGGTCTACCCGACCAAACTCCGCCCCATTTTTCATATAAAATTAAATAATTCAAAATTTCAATTAAATGTTAATTTGCAATTTTGTTCACGGCACAAAAGTGAAAACACTGACCTTCTCAATCCGACATTGTAAAGGTAATCCAAATTGTTCAAATCAAATTGTTCTTTAGTACCTTTTAACAATACTGTCCCGGCATTGTTTATCTTAAATTATGGACAAAATTAAAAAAAGTTTTGGTGCTCACCAAAATGTCAATTTTTTTGAATTTTTTAATCGTTTCATCGAAAATTGCCTTTGTCGTCTCAACTTTTTCGATGTCTCCGTAAACTTTGAGCACTTTTTCTTCGGACACTTTGGCCTCTTTAATGATCATTGCCTCAGTTTCCTTTGAAAAATTGATTAAACATATTTTTAGTCAAATTTACACACTTTCAATCGTTCTTTGTTTCTTCCGTGGATCACAACATTCGCTCCTTCTTTTGCAAATTCAATTGCCGCGTCTCGGCCAATGCCCGAAGATGAGCCTAATTAATTGAGGGGGCAGGGGGAGGGCATTTTGTGGCAAAAATTGGTGGAAATCGGTGCCAGCAAAGAGATTCTAATGATCATTTAATTTTTTTTGCTTAAATTCAAAAATTATTATTCGTAAAATATTTTGTCAAAAACTCCTTCCTAATGTTGACTATTTTTAAATGAAATAATAATATGCAAATTAATTATTTTGCCACATGAACGTTTAATGGGTTTTAAAAACTTATTTTTTTGATATTGACTCTGTTTAAAATAACCCGGTTTATTATTGAGAAATCAGTTTCGGATTTAATTAGACAATTACCAGTGATTATCACAACTTTGTCAACAAAGCGGCCTCCTTTTAAATATGACAAGATTAAAATTATTTTAAACATTTAATTAAAAACATACGATTGTCAGACTGAGCAAACAAAAAGCAATTAAAAAGCACAAGAAGCACTAATTTGTTGTTACTCATTTTAGCAATAATATGAAATTAAATAAAAATTAAATAAATTTCTTTGAAATTTACACAGAAAATGCTTTAAATAAAATAATATGGAATTGTATATGCAATGAAACAATCCAAAATTTCGCAAGCTTATGAAGCTAAGCATCATTGCTAAAATTGCCCTTTTTCATATGACAAAATAAAATCGAATATCGTCACTCTTTGCCAAAAAAATCACAAGGGAAAAGGCAATTTATATTAATAATATTTATTATAATTGCCCTTTTAAATGACTGTTTCATATCAATTAAATGCTCCCACGGGAAAGATGATAAAACGACCACTACCGTTGCTTCTTCGGTATAACTAATTTTGACAAAGTGTTGGCACATTTGTCATTTATCGGCGATATCTACTCATTCAATGACCCTGAAGATTATGAAAATTGATTGTTTTCAATTTAACAGTTTGTCAAATATACGTCAGAATTGCCAATTTTCTGATGCTGAACCCCACCAAAATGCTAAGGATGATTAAGAAAATAGGCCAATTAATTTCAAAATTAATTTAGGAATCATTGAAATTTATATGACTGTTTTTGGAAGAATTTTCTTCCATTCTTAGGGATGAATTTTAAAAATTTTAAAGGTCATTTAAGATTAAGCAACAAAAAATAAAACAGCAAAATGAGCTCTTTTAATCACAACACTGAAAAAAATCGAAAAATACATCCCTAAAGACGGAAAATTTTTGGAAAACACACCCTAAAATCGAAAAATTTTTGGAAAATTACCAAAAATTGTGCAAAAAATTTTGATCAACAAAATTCGTATAAAAATTAATTTTTTTTTTTTTGCAAAAATTTACTAATTTTTGCTTTTTAGTAAATCATTTTTTTTTTGGTAAAGAATAAATAGAAGGCCTCAATTATCAATTCTTTAATTCATGTATTAAAATGCCTTTTTCTTGACAAAAAAATATGAGTTTATCAATTTTCTCAAAAATTCAAACCATTTTCAAATTTTTTTGTCCATATTTTTGTGTTTTTTGTCAATATTTCAGCGTTTTTTCCATATTTCTTCCATATTTTGTGAAAATAGGCACCAAAAATCGCCGAATAGGCTAGGCAAAAAATTTTTTTTAGTGCTTTTTAGGTATCAAAACAAGTAAAAACTTAATCAAAAAACTCAATTTTGCTTATATTTCAATTGATTTAAAGTTTTGAGCCAAAAGTGACGTGAAAAAAGGAATTTTTAGGAAAATTTTATATAAACTTTTGATTTACATTTGCCCTTAACTGCTTAACTCGGAAGCATAAAAATATAAATGGGCCCCTAATTTTAGAAATTATTATTTTTTTTTGTTTTTTACAATTCAATCCAGAATAGCGGTCCGCAAATGTCGGTCCGCAAAAGTCGGCTAACCGGATTTTTAGGGTGAACATCCAAATATGGATTCCTGAATTAATTCTATATTATCTTTTATGATAATTGAATGGTATTATTTAAATAAGATCTTTTCTTGCTTTATATTCAATTTTATTTTATTATTTTTTTTGTTTAATCCTTCATTAAAATATTAGATAATTATTTAAAAGTGTTATTTTTTATATTCGAAGAGATTAATTTTTATAAATTGCTTGCGATGAGCAAAAAACTGGGTCGAATAGAGGCGTTAAAACGAAAGTTTTTCGAACAAAAAATGTGTTTTTGTGCATTTCTCGTCGAGTTCAAGCCGCATAAAAAATATGTAGAAACTTAAAAATCCGCGCCCTATTTATCAGGTTTTTTTTTTGTTTTCGTCTACTCTCCAATGTAAATATTAAAAATGCAAGGTGGCACGATTTTTTAACAAAGAAAAATTATTTCACTCTGTTATTTTTTTTGTTTCTATGGGTTTTCGGGGTCGCTGGACATGAATATTACATTTTATATTAACCAACTTTAAACCACGAACCCAATTCCAACAAAATATTATAAATTTCTGTACAGAACTGTTGAAAAAATGTCAAATACATGATCAGGTTGACCCCGACCTCTATACTCATAAAGAACCCGGAGAAATAGTGTTCTCGAAAGAAAACCATCGTGCCGCCGCCTAAAATCAAAAAAAATGCCCTAAATCGAATGTTTAACAAATTTCTTACCGATTACCAATTAATTTTGCCTTTCACACGTCCGCTCAACCCCTCCCCCTCGCTCCTCTCCCTCCTTCCCCCGCCCCCCCCCCCCTTTTATTTTCCACTCTGTCCTTTTAAAAGTTTGACTCGTTTCTGTGGTATTTCACAGAACAATTCTCATTAAGCAACTTTCTTTCATACATTAAGCAATGGGCTTTTCTCCTAGAAAACAATATTTCTTCGACTGATTTATTTTAAAATAAAGTGACAATATTTAGGTAAGCTTTGCCCAATCTTTGGGCATTAGAATGCCATCCTACCAATATGGTAAATTCATGTGAAAAAGATCCTTTTCGTTCCGTTGATGCACATACTCCTTGAATAAAAAAATGACGCAGGCACATAAAGCATATGCATGCATAGATTAAAACAAAATACGAAAGGATTTTTGTCCAATTACTCTCTTTAACATTTAAAAAAGTTTTGAATAAAATAAATTTTAATTCATTCGTATACCTCGTTAAACAGCTAAAAACTTAATAATTTTTTCTGATAAAATTTCTATATATTTCTATGCCAACACTGCTGCCTTCTTCTTGTTTTAAATTTTGGATTTCCTTCCAAAAATTAAAAATACTAAAATTTAATTTTTTGGCTATTTTCTTTTTAAATTGTGCCGTCCTTTTTTTTGCCGTGAACGATCGCTTCGAGTCGAATGGCAAAAGAAACAACAAATTGAACAGTTGAGAATTCAACAATGTGCTTATGAGGGTATTTTTGTTCAATTTCTTTTCGGCTTTCGAAACTTTTGTAAGGTATTTTGGTAAATTTGCTTTACTCCTCAAATTTATTTAATAATTTTTCCAAATTTTGTTCAAATTTTTTTTGATTATATTTTTAAAATTCAATTCTTCGCTTTTGACTAATTTTGCCACTTCGTGCATTTTATCCAACAATGAATTGCCACTATTCAAACCAATTTACAATTTTCCATGGTTTTCTTTTTTGATGAATTTTCCCCAAAATATTCGGCAACCAAATTTAAAAGTCGTAAATTTGGCATAAAAGTTTCAGATGGTCTCGCTCAACCATAATTAATTGTAATTTTTGAAACTTCTCACGCTTGCTAATAATTCTTTTTTATTTAATTAAATTAGAAAATTATTTTAAAATATTCTATTGTCAAAAAAACATCCCAAATTTTTGAAAGAGTAAACGTGGGGAACAGCAATATGAATATGTTGGAAAGAAAATCGCATCCTAAACAAAGACCGAAAATACAGAATTTCCATTTCACTACAGTACCCTAGACAAGGTACGGTGAGTCACAGACACTGTTCCCTCTCAGAACACCGCCCTCTTCGACACTTGCCAGTTTGGACTTCATCATGTGATTTTCGGTGCTGGATATGTACGTCACTTGACCGGTGACCGTGTCGCCGATCAAACAGCCAAAAATGCCCAATTCGGGCGTGGCTTCGATGTTCAGCCACGGTTCCACATTGGGTCGAGCAAAATGATTCTTAATTAAGAAAATGGGCATTGCGATTTTAAATCATATCCTCGAATTCAATAAAATCTTTTTGTAAATTTATTTTGTCCCATCCCTAAATCAGTGACAGAGCTTCTCATGTAAATGATTAGGGCTTCCATTTTTAGGCAAATGCCTAAAATTTCTGCGCACTTGTTACGCATAGATAAGCAAGAAAAAAGCATTTTCCACTTGGTTCGGAATGTCTACGATGACTTTTATAATGCCTATTTTTGCCTATTTTGGACTTTTTGTGCTTAATGCCTAAATGCCTATTTTTATGCCTACTTCGCCATTTTTGGCGCCTTTTTCAGGATTTTCGAAAAAATCCTTAAAAAATGCAATAAAAATGAAAATACACCCCTATGAACCGACCTGAAAAAATTTCAAAAAATACACCGCTAAGAATTGAAAAATTTTTTCACAAAAATTTATCCCCATAATTTAGTTATTTTTTCGTGATAAAAATTTTTGGATTAAAAATTGTCCTTATTCGAAAAACTTTAAAACAATTGAAATATAAACAAAATAAGTTTTTTGATTAATTTTTAGAATTTTCCTATTTAATACCGTTAATAAAAAAAAATTTATTTTCCTATTTTAGTGCCTATTTGAGGATTTTTGTGCCTGTTTAATGCCTATTTTGCGATTTTTTAATGCCTTTTTAGGTGCCTATTTCGCGATTTTTTGTGCCTAAAAATGGACGTACCAGGTGTTTTCGACAGTGATTGGTTTCGACAGTAGTTGATTTCGACAGTACTTTTTGATTAATTTTCTACATAATTATTATGCATATGAATTAATATAATATACAATTTGCATATACAAAATGTATAATTGAAATAATAATAAAAAAAGATTTGTATGATTTTTTGCAAAGAATTTATCGCTTTCATTTTTTATATAAAAATATCTCCTTACAAGGAATTTCTTGCGAATGTGTGCAAAATCTGCTAACTATGCCGGGCTTGAGTGCCAAGATGCAAATCTACATGATCTTATAGCAGAATTCGAAAGTCGTAACACCTCTTCAATGCATAAGAGCCTGTGCTTATCATTTTAATTTTCAAATATACGAGACTTATACCATATATAATGAGTTATTTTTAAAAACAAACTTTACTGTCGAAATCAATCACTGTCGAAACCAACACTGTCGAGATCACCACTGGCGAAAACTAACAGCACCAAAATGGAAACCCTATAAATGATAAAAGGCTTGTAAAAAAATATGGCATTTTTTGAGCACTGACCGGGTGAGTCCCTGTTTTACGGTGATGAATAGGGACCGGATTTTATATGGACAAAAAATCCAAAATATGGATTATAATATGTACGAAAAAATCGCTAAATATGTATGAAATATGGACAAAAACGCTGAAACATTGACAAAAAACACGAAAATATGGACAAAAAATTTCTGAAAATTGGTTTGAATTTTTGAGAAAATTGATAAACTCATATTTTTTTGTCAAGAAAAAGGCATTTTAATACATGAATTAAAGAATTGATAATTGAGGCCTTCTATTTATTCTTTACCAAAAAAAAAATGATTTACTAAAAAGCAAAAATTAGTAAATTTTTGCAAAAAAAAAAAAATTAATTTTTATACGAATTTTGTTGATCAAAATTTTTTGCACAATTTTTGGTAATTTTCCAAAAATTTTTCGATTTTAGGGTGTGTTTTCCAAAAATTTTCCGTCTTTAGGGATGTATTTTTCGATTTTTTTCAGTGTTGTGATTAAAAGAGCTCATTTTGCTGTTTTATTTTTTGTTGCTTAATCTTAAATGACCTTTAAAATTTTTAAAATTCATCCCTAAGAATGGAAGAAAATTCTTCCAAAAACAGTCATATAAATTTCAATGATTCCTAAATTAATTTTGAAATTAATTGGCCTATTTTCTTAATCATCCTTAGCATTTTGGTGGGGTTCAGCATCAGAAAATTGGCAATTCTGACGTATATTTGACAAACTGTTAAATTGAAAACAATCAATTTTCATAATCTTCAGGGTCATTGAATGAGTAGATATCGCCGATAAATGACAAATGTGCCAACACTTTGTCAAAATTAGTTATACCGAAGAAGCAACGGTAGTGGTCGTTTTATCATCTTTCCCGTGGGAGCATTTAATTGATATGAAACAGTCATTTAAAAGGGCAATTATAATAAATATTATTAACATAAATTGCCCTTTCCCTTGTGATTTTTTGGCAAAATGTGACGATATTCGATTTTATTTTGTCATATGAAAAAGGGCAATTTTAGCTACGATGCTTAGCTTCATAAGCTTGCGAAATTTTGGATTGTTTCATTGCATATACAATTCCATATTATTTTATTTAAAGCATTTTCTGTGTAAATTTCAAAGAAATTTATTTAATTTTTATTTAATTTCATATTATTGCTAAAATGAGCAACAACAAATTAGTGCTTCTTGTGCTTTTTAATTGCTTTTTGTTTGCTCAGTCTGACAATCGTATGTTTTTAATTAAATGTTTAAAATAATTTTAATCTTGTCATATTTAAAAGGAGGCCGCTTTGTTGACAAAGTTGTGATAATCACTGGTAATTGTCTAATTAAATCCGAAACTGATTTCTCAATAATAAACCGGGTTATTTTAAACAGAGTCAATATCAAAAAAATAAGTTTTTAAAACCCATTAAATGTTCATGTGGCAAAATAATTAATTTGCATATTATTATTTCATTAAAAATAGTCAATATTGGGAAGGAGTTTTTGACAAAATATTTTACGAATAATAATTTTTGAATTTAAGCAAAAAAAATTAAATGATCATTAGAATCTCTTTCCTGGCACCGATTTCCACCAATTTTTGCCACAAAATGCCCTCCCCCTGCCCCCTCAATTAATTAGGCTCATCTTCGGGCATTGGCCGAGACGCGGCAATTGAATTTGCAAAAGAAGGAGCGAGCGTTGTGATCCACGGAAGAAACAAAGAACGATTGGATGTATTGGAAATTTGATTCAAAATAAAAGTTAATTAATTTTTCAAAGGTAACTGAGGCATTGATCATTAAAGAGGCGAATGTTTCTAAAGAAAAAGTGCTCAAAGTGTACGGAGACATTGAAAAGGTTGAGACGACAAAGGCAATTTTCGATGAAACAATGGAAAAATTCAAAAAAATTGACATTTTGGTGAGCATCAAAATTATTGTTTTTTTTTAAATATTGCCCTTATTTTAAGATAAACAATGCCGGGATAGTAATGTTAAAAGGCACTAAAGAACAATTTGATTTGAACAATTTGGATTACCTTTACACTGTAAGATTGAGAAGGTCAGTGTTTTCTGGTAAGCCATTCGCAATGATGAGGGGGTGTAAAAGAGGTTATCGCAGGCGAAGGGGGGGGGGAGAGAATTTGAAAATTAAAAAAATATAATTATATTTACGAATTTTCTTGGTGGCTTCTATCGGACCGTTGGACTCATCCTATTCCCAAACATTTTTTTAACAAATCAGCATATTGATACATTCTTCAAAACTGATCATTTTCAAATGTGGAGTAAATAGCGAATATTAAAAAATATTAAATTTTCGGGAATTTTCATTAAAAATCCTGGAATTCTGGCCCAATAACCTCAGCACCCATGCTTAATTTCTCCAAGTTTCGAATCCTTCGAATCCATTCGCAGCATTGTTCATCTGACGTCATTGTGTCTTCCCAAATTGATAGAACAGAAAGGGGTCATTTTGAATGTCAGTTCGTTGGCTTCAATTCGCCCTGTCGCATTGGCACCGTTTTATTCGGCAACAAAAGCCGCTTTGGACCAATGGACCCGCACATTGGCACTGATTTATGGGGCACAAAAAGTGCGAGTCAATTCGATCAAGTCAGTACCAAGTAAAGTGGAACATGAAAATTAATGATTTTTTTATTTGAGTCCCGGCCCAATTGACAACACTTTGCTCGACCGCGACCTGAATGTTGGACAACCATCAGATGAACAGGTAAACCTTTTTTGATTAAAAATATCAGATATTAGGTTTAGAATTCAGGACAAATTAAATGTGTTACATTCTTAATCTACGAATCAAAAACGAATCAATTGACAATTTTTTAAAATCTTTTGGAGTTTATAAATGTTTGGTTAATTCTAGATAAAATTTACTAACAACGACAAATTGCGCTAAATTTTGGTAATTAAGATTGAATGACTTATTAAATAACCGAGAAAATTTGTGTCATAATTCTAATTTAAAAAGAGAGATGGTGGATAAATTTTTCGGAAAACAATTTTTAGTTGGCTTCTATGACCGTTTTGCGCCGTTTGGGCACTGTTCGCGACATTAGCAACGCAATGAAATTTCTGTGCAGCGACGAGGCTTCTTTCATAACGGGCGCAATTTTAGTGATCGATGGCGGAATGGCACTCCATTGAACGGGCTTTTGTCGAGTGGAAAGCCTTTTTGTAGAAGTCCAAAGAGTGATCACTGATCAGATCAGAAGAGAATTGAGAGAGAGGGGGACAGGGGTAGAGAATGGCAAATCAACATTTTTATTGCTTTTTGCGAGGTATCAATTAAATGTTGATTTGCTTTTCTCTAAACAGGGGTGGGGGTTAAGCATTCCTCCGATTCCGGCACTGATCCGAATGGGTCGGTCCGTTTAAATTATTTTTATGTAACTATTTTCGACTTCCCCCTGTAAAGAGAAATTCTTTCAAAAAAAAAAATCCGAAAAAATAATGTTACATTGAAAAATGGAAAATTTTCTTAAAAATTTCAAAATGAATTAATTTAAAAATTAATTACCGAACTAATTTTCAAGAAGTTCATTGCATTTTTGGTTTAGTTTTTTGATTTAGAAGAACATTGTTCTTTCGGCGTACCCCTGGCCCATCTCTTTCGCAATTCGCAGATTCATTCATTTTTCCATATTTTTGATTTTCCATTGCTTTGGGCGTAGTTTCATTAGATTATTTGCATAAACTTTTCTTAACAATTTGAATGCTACTTGAATCAATTTTTCAAAAAAATTCTAGAATGGAAGTGAATGATGCTGCCAAAATTGTCACCAATAAATTTTTTGTCCAAAAAACAATTTTTGATTATTTTTTTTTAATTTTAAATATTTTGGGTACTTGTCGATTATCGATGCGGAGATTTTAATTAATTTTTTAATTTTTTTTTGTAATATTGTTTTAGGGTTTTTCAGTGTCGTGAAACCCGATTCTGGATTTATTTTGCCCCAATCCGAATCCGGATTCGAACAAAAAGTCAAAAACTCATTTTTCACCAAAATTCGTGTTTATTGCACAAAATCACTTTTTAGGGTTTTCAGTGTTGGAAAAGCGATTCTAACATAACATCCATTTCGACCAATTCCAAACCGGAGATCTGCTTGTTAAAAAGAATTTGAAGCGATTTGTGTATAAAATTTTAATTTTGTTGAAAAAATGGATTTTTACTTTTTGTTCGAATCGGAGTTCGGGGTTCGAATTGGGCCAAAATAGATGCTATAATCGTTTTTCAAAAGATTTTCCTTATTAATTGAGAATTTGTTTAAGACTTATTTATCAGCAAAACATTTAAAAAGGAGAGAATAATCATAACCGTTTGTCCTTCTTTCTCAAGTCTTTCTTCCACATACTTTTCTTCTTCCAACTGTTTTCCTCATTTTCCTTTTTTTCACTAATTTTTCACTTTTACATCAAATTTTACTTTTTTCAAATCCTCCAATTTCTTTTTCAAATTTTCCATCATTTTTTTCACATTTTCGAAATTTTGGTTCTCAAATAACTCTTCGTATTTTTCCGCCCATTCATTGTACAAATTTTCAATTTCTTTCCATTTTTCGCCTTTTCCAATTTTACAAAGTGCCATTTCCAACATTTTCCACTCAACCATTTTCACATGACTTAAATTTTTGTAATTCTGATCGTCACATTCTGCAATCAAAAGAGGCAAAATGGATTTTTGGATATCTGAAAATGTATATTTTTGGAAAAATAATCACAAAATTAAATTCGCCACTAATTACCCTTTTGAAATTTGAAATTGACTTTTGTTGCTTTTCCGAGATTCATTAAATTCTCTCCGTATTTTACCATATATTCTCTAATTTCCTTTATATTGTTTCCAATGCTTGATAAATCCTCTCTCAGTATATTCTCTCTGAAGTTTATATTTGTTTCCTCTTTTATTCTAAAAAATAATTTTAAATAAATTTTGGCAAAATGTCCAACCGTTCATCTGTGCATTTGTCTATCGTTTGCTGAACAAATATTTCGACAAAATCAATGTCTGGCAAATATTCTGATTCATTTGATTGCTCCAATAAATTCAGCACAAAATGTGCCAAAATGCAAAATTGTCCATTAATTGACAATTTATATTCATAATATTTCCATTCGTAAGCATTATTCAAAAAATTTAAAATTCGATGAAAAATGATGGGGTCCGATGGGCTGACCAAAATTTGGCCATCTTCATTCATTTCGTGGAGAATTTTTGTCATTTTTATCACTTCATATATTGTAGGAGGCGAAGAATAAAGAGAGAATGATCTTCCCAATTCAAAAATGGACTCTTGATGGAAAAAAGTTAATTTTTTCTGCCCAAATTCAATTTTTATAAAAAGATTTTCGTTTTTTATTTTCTTATGAATTTGTTTTTTTTGCAGAGGTTATAATTTTTCTTATTTCTTTAATTCATTCATTAATTAGACAAAAATGATCTTTATTATTACATTAAACTGTATTTAATATGCTTACCTCTTGGATGAATTCTAGTCATTGCTTTTTCCTCAATTAATTCTTTTTCATTTTCCAAATACACAAAATACGGCAAATGCCAATTCGGAATATTCAATCGAACTATTTCATTCTCAATATTTAGTTTATAATTAAACGAATAGTATCTAAATTTAAAACTACTTGTAATAGATGCAAGTTTGGCCTATGCAAAAGCCTCGCCCCACTAATTAATTACCAATCATTTTTAATTACCATTATTAATTTATCAATCATTTTTTATTACCTTTTATTTTTCATGCACAGTTTTAAACCGAATAAAAAGGGTGGTAAATGTTGTTCAATCAAATCATTTTGTCCAATTTTAATGAGCAAACGAATTGCCAAAAGAAAATAAATTCGGAAAAATTCAAAATTTATATCGTTCCAAATTGTAACTTGTCTCTTTTCAGCCAACAATTCAATTTCCGACGACGCAACAGATTGAATTGCTTTCACAAAGTCAATGTCATCACCAATATTTATATTCTCATTAAAATTTCTTTAAAAAAAATAAATTTTAATTTTATTACACTTTATTTTGTTACTTTTTTAGTACATATTATCATTTTTTTATATTTTTTGATTTTTTAATAAAAATTTTCTTATAAAAAATAAATTTTTTAAGGTTTCCCTATATCCTTTTTTTCAAAAAAGTTTAAAAAACCTATAAAGCCAAAAAGGTTAATTTAATTGTGCCAATTTTCCGCCCAATTTCACCTTTTTCTTAAATTATAATCCAAAATGAATAATAAAATTTTAAATTAGAATTATCATCCCTATTCATGCTAAACAATAATTCATTTTTTTAAATTTCTTCCACTTTAAATTCATTTCAAAAATATTTCCTCATTTTTTAATTACATTTCAACAAATTTGCTGAGTCTCCTAATGATGCGTTTGCCCATTGTTAATGGGAATGTCAACAATTGCTTCTTTTCGTCATATTTCACATTGTCCGAATGCATTTTCAGTGTTTCGTATAAAATTGGACCAAATCTTAAAATTTCATTTCCCAAATGTCTCAGATTTATTCGGCTGCTTATTTCTGTTGAATTAATTAGGCTGTAATCCAAATGGATTTTGTCCAATATTTCCAACAATTCTTTCAGAGAGTCTCTTTTTCCATCAAAAGATTTCTCTTTAAATCTTTCTTTAAATTCTTTTAAAATTTCTTCATTTCCAGAATAAAATTCGTAGTCCTGAACATAGTTTTTCAGTATTTTAAATTCGTTTGATTTTGCCAAATTTATGATTAATTTTATGTTTAATAATGGATATTTCAATGCGGAATTGACAATCGTTCGAAAACCATTACAATGTTGTATTATTTCTTAATGTTTGAAATCAACATTTAAATTAAAAAGAAACCAATAATAATAATAATATATAATAAAGCTAACAGTTCAGATAATATTAATAACCTGCACATTGATTAGCTTCATCAATTTCAATTACTCTCACATAATTCCACAACGGTTCGCCAAACAATTCCATTTCGAGCTGATTGCAACTAAATTCCTTTCACAATTTCAAATATTTTTTATTTACGAAAAGAATTTGAAAATATTTCTTTTATTATATTTAAAATTACAGTAACTACCGTACCCCTCAGCCGGTGTATTGTTATCGCCAATGGTTGAGTGGTCATGTTCTTTAAATGCAACTTTGCCGCAATGTTTTTTGTTTTTTTCTACAAAATGTTCAAAGTCATGGTGAATGAATGGCAATCGTTTAGCCAACTCTCGCCCAAAATTGACCAATGCGCACTCAATTTTTGCGCTCAAATCATTTTTGAAAATTCTTTTACTGAATTTTAAAAGGTTTTATTAAAATTAAATTGTTTTAGAATTTGTTGGAATTATATTTGGATGAAA
This sequence comes from Heterodera schachtii, assembly GCA_023374025.1. Lineage (NCBI taxonomy): Eukaryota > Metazoa > Nematoda > Chromadorea > Rhabditida > Heteroderidae > Heterodera > Heterodera schachtii. Next base: position 14,595 of record SIJG01000085.1, on the reverse strand, counting down.
AATTAAAAATTTTTTTTTTAAATCCACAAAATTGAACATTTTGGTCAAACAAATTGCATTCTCATCAAGGGCGTAGCCAGACCCTTGGCTTCGGGGGGGGCTGAAGTCAAAAACTCGATTTTTAGGGGTGTATTTTTAAGTTTTCAGTCGATTTTTAGGGGTGTACTTTTCGTTTTTTGAAATCCCGAATTATGGGGTGTATTTTACAAAATTTTTCGCCAAAAAAATACTATTTTTGCAATTTTGACCTCCTTTTTTCAAAAATATGGTAAAATGGGGGGTCCGGCGGTGCCGATAGGCGCCGCCGGGAAAATTTTTTGAGTATTTTAATGCAAATTTGTTAAGTAAATTGCTTAAAATTTCAAAAAATTTACTGAAAATTTTTTACTTTTTTGGGTTTCGGGGGGGGGGGGGGGGGGCTTTAGCCCCCTCAGCCCCCCCCCTGCCTACGCCCTTGATTCTCATTTATTTATTGTTTGCGTCAATTCTCCCCAATCGGTATTTCTGCTGCCCCTATTATCTCTCGTTTATTTAATTGTATCTTAACCAAAATTGGAATAAAAAAAACATTTATTCATTGGTCAAGCGCAAAGGCACAACAGCCTTTTCATATTTTTAGCCTTCTATTAAACTATCTATAACTAGGGCTATAAATTATATGCACTAAAAAATGCCAAATATGCGCATAAAATATGCACTAAAAATCCCTTAAATATGCACTAAAAACCCGAAAAATGCCCAAATATGCACTAAAATATGCCTTAAAAACTGCCAAAAATGGCTTTTAACCCTCAAAAAATGCCAAAAATTTTTGGTATAAATAAGAATTGACTTTTAAAACACCAAAACAAGGGCTAAGGAGCATTTTTTCGACAATTTTAACAACAGCCCAAAAAAAACATGTTTTTCGTGCATTTCAGGCCACGGAAAGCTCAGTAAAAAAATAAGCTTTTGCCTAAAAATCCCATCCCTAGTTATGAAGTTAAGAGCACATTTATTATTTAAAAAGATTAAAAAAAACATTTCTTGTGATCACAGAAAAGTAAAGTACCTATTGAACTTTAACTTTGCATATGTTAAAGCATAAAATAATGACTTGGAAGAAATTCAATTAAATAATAATAAAGGTTGAAATATTGCTTGAACTTTTCCTATTTTACACTTATTATACTGTAACATACAGTGCTTGCCCTGTTGATAAAGAAGAAGACGGTTGCGACAAAAAAGAAGTAAATCTGTCCTTTATAAATTTGTAAATCGCTGCTGGATTCGTTTTTTTATTTGACATAATTGTTTCAATCACTTTCACAATTTCTCCATAAGTTATTTTTTTGTCAGAGAGTTCGAGAATGAAATTAAAATTTGCTGAAATTTATTTTTGTGTATAATTTTGAAAATATTAATTTATTTTAATGTCTAAAATAAGACAGTTAATTTAATTAATCTTTTTTTCAATTTTCAGATTTAAACACTAACTAATAATATATTGTTGCTGTTTTTTCAAAATTTCTTCCAACAAATTTTGTTTTGGACACAAAAATTGAGCCCAAAAATGATTTCCATTTTCGTCAATTTGAATAATTTGAAATGGAAATATTCTAAAATTATATTTAATTAATTTTTATGTCCAATTTTATACCCAATTTCATTTTCGCCAACGCTTTCTTCAGACAAACTTTTGTACGCAGAAATAAGCGTTTTCATTTGCCATCCTCCGATGTCACGGAATCTTGTGAAAAATCCATCGTACCATCTGTTATCATCCGATTGGCCATAACTGTGCAATTTGAATTACTTGGAATACATTAGTATTATTTAATAAATAAATTAGGGATAATATATGAGCATTAATGCCAATTTATAAAACATAATAAGCAGAAAACGGACTTTTTATCACATTATTTTTTCAAAAAATTTATTTGAAGGAGGGTGCCGGCGGAGAAAATTTTGAAATATCATTGAGATTTATAAAGATTTTACCCAATAGGAGTTTTCAATTCTTTTATGGGCTTTATTTTTTTAATATTTTAAGGGTTTTATTTGGTCGAGAAAGAAAAAAAAGTTTGGTTCCAAAAATTTGTACGGCGACGTTTCAACGACAACGTTTTGTCCCACTCTGAAACCGGAACCGCTCAGTTGGGCCCCGGCACGTTTGGGCCCCAGCGGGTTTTTGGCTATAACTTTTTTCTTTGTCAACCAAATCCAAGATTCTTGGTATGATTCGAAAGCCATAATTGTCCTCTATTAGCCTGCAAAATTTTGAAGAATTTCGTTAAGGTTCAAAAAAGTTATGGCCAGAAGAACTCAAAAAACCAGGTTTTCCAACTTTTTTGGCCATAAATTTGTTCAAAATTGACGAATTTTTTTGGAATTTTGCAGGCTAATAGAGCATCTGAAGGGCTCTCGAATGATACCAAGGTTGTTAGATTTGGTTGACAAAGAAAAAAAAGTTATAGTTAAAAAACATGATGGGACCCAAACGTGCCGGGGCCCAACTGAGGTAGACCGGCCGGAAACCTATTGTAACATATTTGTAAATTAGACTTAAAAAACACAAATAATTCTTCCTTTTTCTTCCCGGCGTTGGAATTTTTTAACAATAACATTTGAGAAAAAATTTTGGCGCGAAGAGCAAAAAAAGGTCTTCGGATTCCCGGGCCCCAAAATTTTTTTTTTTTTGGCTCCGGGCCTGATAAGCACTACCGAAACATTTTACCCAGAATTATTAAATCTCGGGAGTCGTGTTTAAATTCCATGAACCCAAAAATAATATCGGAATTGGAATTCTGCGCCCGCCATCCCTGGTTAATACATTGTGCAAATGATGATGCGCACCGCAAATGAGAATGCCAATTGCATAATTTGGTTCACCAAACTTTTGTCAATTTCTTCTTTCGGGTTAAAAAATTCATTTTTGAATTTTTCGTTAATTTTATGGCCAAGCGATTGGTCAAAATGCACAAAGCCAACAAATTCATTATTTACACTTTTTGCACTGAATCTTGGGGCCATTTTTAAATTCTCATAAGCATCTTTTGAGTTTTCGTTTTGGCTTATCACTCGGAAATGGGCAATTTCTGCCGCACATTTTACAAATGTCAAATTAAAAACTGTCCTTTTTTGCTTCTCTGAATAATTGTTTTGAGGGTATGGCTTTGGTGGATCAATCAGAATTGTGTCTGAAATTTAAATCAATGTGAAGCAGAGAAATTTCGAAAAAGAAAAAATGAGAAGATCAAACTAACTGATTGATGTACTAAAAACCCCAAAAAATCAAAAATATATCTAAAAAATGAAAAACTGCGTAAAAATTACCTTAATTTTTCAAAAAATCTCATTCTTCATCCATTTCGCAAACACAGTGCTAATCAAAACATTTCAAATGCTTTTAGGCGTTAATTTTCATGGAATTTTGAAATGCAACTTGGGATTAAGGCATGATATTGATTTTGGAATTTTAGATAAAGATAGCATCCGACAGAAATGTTTTGAAATTTAATGTCATTTTTCAAGAATTTTGTGCCAAACAGATATTTTTTGAAAAGATAAATTTAAAAAAAGCGCCAAAATATGCGCTAAAAAGTAATAAAACCCCAAAATATTAATTTATGAGTTTTTGAGTTGAGCATTAAAAAATCTGAAAAAATTCATTTAAGCTTAGTTTTTTGTACTGATCAAAAAAGTCATTTGCAACAAAATGATCAGATCACTCCTTTATGGTGACCTGAAAATCATAAAATGGCTTGAAACCCGGGAAATTTTATAAAAAAATTCCTAGGGGACTGGAAAAATTTTTTCGTGAAAAACCATTAAGGCCATCTTAAAGAGAATAAAATTCTCTACAAAATGGCCTCTGGATGAGAGCTCTACGCCGCGTCTCCGCTGAGGCGCGTTTGCTTAAATATCAACAACCAAAAAAATAACCAATTTTAAGCCATTTTTCCTTCATTTTTGAGACATCCATATTTAACCAAACGCGCCTCAGTGGAGACTTACCTTAGAGACATCATCCAAAGGTCATTTTGTAGAGAATTTTGTGCTCTTTCTGTATGTCATATTCATCTTACACGAAATATTTTTCCCAACCTCTTAGAAATTTTTTTTCGAATTTACTCAGATTTTACGATTTTTTCACCCGCAAAAATTTTGTGTTTAATTACCATAAAGTGAATAGAAAATATTTAAAGGATGTCTGTACGTTATCTTTTTGTTGGTTGCTGTCAGTTTGATTCGGTTGTACAAGAGTTAGAGGCAATTTAAGCCATATGGCCCTTAATTTCTCCGGAAAACTCGGAAAACTCAACACAACTCCGCCTAAAAGACAGATTTCTGTCCGCAAACGAAACAGAAATGTGAAAAAAGACTTGTTTCTTATCTTATTTAGCTTGTTTTATCGGTTTCTTTTTGATAGTTGTTGAGATTTTGTTCGTTTTTAACAAGTGTCCTTATATTTATTTAACACCCCAATTTTGGAAAAAAATTCGTAAAATTTTTTTCCGACATCCTTTCGTCTTGTCACTGTTCGAATCTTAATATTTTCAGAATTGCTTCGTACAGTTAAAATTTCAACTCTTGGTTCATGGGAAGGGGTCAAACAAACAAAAAAAATTTTGATCAATTTAATTAACAGAAATTGTTATTATTTAATAGAACATAAAAATTTGTTAATGAAGCTGACCCATTTCGTCGTGTTCGTCTCTGTAATTTTTGTAAAGTTCGTCCATGAAGTCGGCAAATGTGTGGACATTGTTGCCCAAATTTATTGGGTCCCATTTGTAGGGGGACGGCACGCAAATGGAAAATTGAAGAAAATATAGGAAAATTTGAAAAAAAAGATGAATTGGTTTCATTTTTCTAAAATTTTGCAATTTTAATGGATTATGTGCATAAAATATATTCTATATTCTATTATTTATTATAATGTTGGCTAAAAAATTGACTGACATGTAATGAGAAAAATTCAATCGAATAAAACTAGTTTATTTATAAAATTTTTATTTTTACTAAACGAATGAATGGCATTTGGAGGTAAGTTTTACAAAATTCAATAGTATAGAAAAACGATGGAGGATTATGAACCGTCCAATTGGCATATTATTTTGTAAAGTTCGTCCATGAATTCGGCAAAGGTGTGGACATTGTTGTCCTAATTTACTGGGTCCCAATTGTAGAGGGACGGCATGGCACATAAAAGGAAAATTGAAGAAAATTTAAAAGTTGAACAAAGAGACTTGGTTTAATTTTCCTAAAAATATTAGTAATTTAAGTGGATTATGTGTATATAAATTCCTTTTCTGTGGATCGGCATAATCACTCCACTTTTTATTACAAAAAGATTCGACGCGCAAATGAAATTTTTTTATAAATTATACCAACAAATTTTTTGTTTGCAGAAAATTGAAGAAATTAAAAAAATTTGAACATCGCAATAATGAGGGACAAATTTTATTCAAAATCAAAATAATATACAAAGACTCATAAAAATGATTTAATATTGCCACTGCTATACAATTTCGCTGTTTTATTGAATTTATTAATTTTTTTCTGTCACAGCGTGGATTTTTAGCGAAAGGAGGAGGAGTTTCCTGTTGGATATACCAAATAATTAGTAAAACATTATAATTTTAATAAAAAGAAATTATATTAAGAGAAAAAAAATATTATTATTATATTTATTTGGTTTATCAAAACATGCTCAAAACCTTTTAAAAAGTTTAAAAAACGAATATTGGAAAAATATAAAAACTTGCTCTGATCGAAAAATGTCATGGTTCTAAAATTTAAAAGCAATTGCACTAGAAAAATTTTCAAGGGTGGCTGGACATTTCGACAATGCCGTTTCGACAATGACCATTTACGACTATATCATATCGCCAAAATTTAAAATATCCAATTAAAAATAATAAATGAATATAAAAAATAATAAATAATAAATGAATATAAAAAAATAATAAATTAATTTAAAAAAATTATTAATGAAATTTAAAGAGAAAATATATTGATCATATTTTTTAGATTTATTATTAATAGAAAAACAAATAAGAAATATAATAAATTATGAAATTAAAGTTTATTATTTAATATAATTGATTTCTCGAAGAACATTTTGAATTAATTTATGCAAATGAATGCATTATATCTCCCCTAATGTGTATTTATGATAATGAATAGTGAAAATGAAAAAAAAACCAAACTGAGACGGACCTATAATAGAAATCCAAAACCGAACATTTATTTAAATTATTTTAGTGTCCTCAGTGTCCTCTTTTCACCCCTTAGGCAAAATGTATTGGCCCTCATGGGATGTGAATGGCATAGTTCAAGCAGTTCACCAATTCATAGGCTAAAAATCAGGAGCTTATTGAATTTGTCGAGGTGAAGTCAAAAAGAGGCGCTTCATTGTTCTTGAAGGATGGATAGATTCGATCGAATACACTTTTGAAAAGGACTCGACGATGGTCGAATATTGCAGATGCGCTCATAAACGCAAAATTCGAAAACCAAGCCATTTTCATAATGATATTTTGAACAAAAACGAAAAAAAAAAACTTTTATATTGGTCCCAAATCAGCACCGTGTCATATCATTTAGCAGAAATTTGAAATTTATTTTAAAAAATATATTTAATTTTATTGTCGAAAAGGTATTGTCGAAACAGTCATGGCGAAACGGTCATTGTCGAATGTCCGGGAGCCTTTTCAAGTGTTTTTGAAGTAAAATTTAAAATACCAAACTTTACTTGATTCAAATTAGATATTTTCCGATTCTCTCTTATCCTGAAAAATGCACTGCAGCTTTGCTTATACAATTTTGGTATTTTCCGTTTATATGAGCTACGCAATGCCAACCGATCAGTCGACAGGCGATTTAAAACCCAAAATCAATTATTTGGAGGGTGTTGCGGCTACATTAATTCGATTAGAGAGCTGAATCATTAACTTATCTACCTAAATTGTATCCCTCTAATTATTACTATTGAATCCGAACGTATTCTTTAAGTGCGCGCGGGTGGAAACATCAAACCTTGACTCGTTATTTGTAAGCCATATTATGAAGGATGATTGGTAATACAATATTTTGTTGGTAGTTTGGGATTAGTTGTTTTTCCTCAAGTAAGCCCCCGCCCCCCCATTGGAGCCTCCCTAAAATAAAACCCCTTCTTTGAGTTACGTTGAGAATAACTCCCCTCCAATTGAGCCTGCCACCCTGAAACAATTCCACCTTTTGAGAGGGGTTGAAAAATAAAAGCCCTTGGTGGGTATATTTTAGGAAAACTTGCATGAAGGAACTTTTAATTGTTTGCCATGAGATGGTGATGATTAGAGACCGCATTTTTAGGCGTATGCCTTTTTCTGCGCACTAGTTTTGATATATTAAGCATAAATGACACAGTTTCCACTTGATTGAGGCTATCACTAATGATTAGAGACCACATTTTGAGGCATATGCCTTTTTTCTGCGCACTAGTTTCGATAAATTAAGCCAGGGTTCCTATCGTCCATGCTCCGTTTCCAAGGGTGGGTATGCCGATTTGCAAGGACATAATGGGGAAAATTCATGAAATCCAAGGACATTTAAAATTTTTATTATATGAAATGAAAATGGTTAATATTTATTCAAATTTGTATTTTTCACCGGAATGGATTTTTTCCAACATTTTTTTTGTTTTCACTGATCATTTTTCTTATTTGCGACGCATTATTTTCTGCTTTGAATTAGTGATTTTATGCCATAAATTTCAAAAATTCTCAACCATGAGAAAAAAATTACATTTTTATTGACATAATGCAATAATTTAATCAAAATATTTTTGAAAATTACCAAGATTTCCCAAATTTCCAAATTTCTTTGAATTTTTTTTAAACTTTTCCAAATGCTCATTTCCAAGGACGTCCTTGGCATCCAAGGACGAATGGGAGCCCAGTATTAAGCATAAATGACACAATTTCCACTTGGTTTGACGCTTCTACTTTGACTTGCCTTTTTTTTTTTTGCCTTTTTCGGGATTTTCGTGCTACAGTTCCTTTTTCGCACTTTTTGGGTGCCTTTTTTGCGGTCTAGGAGGTTTTGAAATTTATTAAATATTTTAAACAAAAAATTTATTGAAAAATAGCCCCAGCCCCCTAATAATGTATTTTAAATAGCTTCGAGTTAAAAATTGGGTTTCATTATATGTCTTTTTGGGGGTCCGGACAATCCGTCAGTGGACAATCCGTCAGTGGACAATCCGTCAGTGGTAAATCCGTCAGTGGACAATCCGTCAGTGAAGGACAATCCGTCAGTAATGGACAATCCGTCAGTGTATAATCCATCAATGGACAATTCGTCAGCAAATTTTTTTGAGCAATCATTAAAAATTTTGCTGTTAAATTTAATATTAACATTTCTAGTTACTTTATAGTTTAATTAATTGACCATCTCGAGAATTGTCATTTAATTCTTTTAAAAATCATTATTTCATAATTTTTATAAAATAACCCAAATTATTAATTCACGTTTTTATCGACTTAAATTAATTTTCACATAATTTTAAATAAATCCGGGTGTTTTATGATTGTCCACTGACGGATTGTCCACTTACTGACGGATTGTCTACTGACGGATTGACCACTGACGGATTATCCACTGACGGATTGTCCGGGAGCCGTCTTTTTTGTATCTGATCAGTCGCCAAAAATGGCGACGAGAAAGACAATGAAAAGGAAGGAGAAGGGAGAGCAACTCCAGCAGGGCCCGTAGAAAAAGAACGAGGTAAGGCTACCCGGGTAAGGTTACCCAGGTAGCCTTACCCGGGTAACTTTACCCCCAGCTGCGGGTAAATTCGTAGTAAATGAATGTTACCCGGTTCTCCATTAGCCAACCCCAGGCTGCGGGTAACCTTACCCGTTACCCGGTTCTTTTTCTGCGGGTAGCATTAAAATTAGTTTTTATTAAATTTAAAGGTATTTTTAAATAATAAAATTTATTTGAATTTTTCTATTCATTAGGTGACTAAAGGGCCCAAATCCGTGCAAAAAAAAAGTACAAATTTTTAACATTTCATAATTATCTGAAAGATAAAAATTTTTAAATAAATTTTAGATCAATGGATAGAGCAAAGTTAGAAGTATTAATTATCAAAAGAAATTATTTTTGTAACTCTATTTTGGAATTTTTAATAAATTTGAAAGGATGGTTACCCTGGTCCAACCCTGAGTAAGAATCTTACCCGCAGCTGAGGGTAAGGTTACCCGTTACCCGATTCTTTTCTGCGGGTAAAAAGTTCAGAGCGAGGGAAAGGAGTACAGCTCCCGAGCGCGGGATCAGCAATATCGCCGGGACAACGTGAGAGCTGCCCTCAGACGAGGAAGACAGATTCGGGAGTGGAGCTTTGGACCATTCTGCAGCGCCATCCGCCGAAGGCCCAAAGAAGGGGACGGACCGTAAGAAATGGCGGCGGCATTGAACGGCGGATGGGAGGGCAAAACGGGAGATGCCTCCCGGTGGAATTGAGGATCGGTCGTGCGAAGCCCGGGGATAAATGATCGGATTCCTTTTTCCCAATTTTCTCTAGTTTTTTCCACAGTAATTCCATTTCGTTTTGTCATATTTGCCATTTGGCTTCTTTTATCTTTTTCTCACATCTGCATCTATCCCTCCCTTTGGCCCCGCCGCTTATCCATTTAGTTTTAAATTTGGCATTTATCTTCATTTTCTTTCGGCCAACATTTTCCTCCCTTTCGCCGATTTGTCCCATTTTTTCTTTTGTATTTGTCGGCCTGATGTTTTTATGGATTAGTCTTACTATTCAATTTCTCTGTATTTTAATTTTCCATTTCATTATTTTTCTTGAAAATCTTTTATTTTTAGTCTGTATTTATTTTTTCGCTTTATATCCAAACAAATTGGAAGCGTTAGCTTTTTAGTCCATCAGTCCTTTTTTATCATTTGGTCCTGGACATTTTCATAAGTGAATTTGCAACTCAATTTATGTTGTTTTTTAAATTTCTTTTACTTTTGGATAAATTAAACCAACAATTCTCAGGTAATAACTTTTTTGAAACTTAACGAATTTTTTTGAAATTTGCATGATATTAGAAAACACTTGGGGCTATTGAAAGATATGAACTTTTTAAAATTTGGTTCTATTTGGGCGTAGTTATGAATAATTTTCTGTCAAAAATTTTTAGTTTGATGGTTTTTTGAGTAACGCCCATTTTGATGGGTTTTGAGTAACGACTCGGAACCTATTTTGATCCCGAATGCACGAAAAATTACGATTTGCTTATTTCCTCCCAAAATTGTTAAAATGGATAATGCGAGGTGAAAATATAATATTTAATAATATACTTTGACCGAATAAACTGTAAAAATAACTGTTTTGAAGCAAATTCGCAAAATGTTCTGATTCTCAACCCCAAAATCTGATTTTTTGAGCCCGTTATTCTGATTTTGAAAAATTTTTGATCGCACCCCTGTTTTTAGTAAAGACGGAATCTTTAAGTTATTTTTTATTTTTTGCTTTTGAGAGGCCCAAAATTTCAGCTAATGAAATTAAACTACAAATAATTACTGTAGGTTTATAAAACTGATACTGTTCCCATAAAAAACCTTGTTTACCCATTGTTTTAGTAATATAGCATTTTCTTGGCATATGTGATTCATTCGAGCAGAAAAAGCACGCCGCATTTAAAAAGAATAATTACATTGATATCAGAACTCAATTGTTAGGCGTTTAGTTTTATTGAGTCGGCCTGCACCTAGACGGAATTGTATTCATTTCATAGAATGAGAAATTCACCGGAATTCTGGAAGTTTATTCTTATTTTTGTAGTATTTCTCGAGTCGAATTCTCGGGTTTTTTTTTAGTAAATCCTATCTCGCTTCTTGAGTTCATTCTCGACCTGAGTTAAATTTCCACGTTCAAAAAAATAATATGTTGATCATTCACATAATAAATGGCACAGAATACGCATTTGGCAATTCCGCGGCCACAAATTGCCGCCGTCGCTCCAATGGGACGGAGTCAATGGGAAACGCCGTTCAATTGTAAAGCCGTTCATATTCGTCATGACGGAACAGGAACAGCTCCATCAATCAGTCAAATTTGACCCTATTTCAAACACAGTATTTTGACAAGAAAATTGAATTTTGTGTTCTTGTTGCTACATATGGTTGGTCAAAATTTGATACACTTAAACTCGAACAAAATAATCGTAATCAAAATGCCTTGAATTTATATAGAGATTCAGCTAACGTACATTAAAACGCTTTAAAACGGATTGAGGCACAAAGCATAAAAGGGAAGGACGAAAATGCTCTAATTATCACCCCGGGGAGATTATTTTTCAACCTCCTCAGAAAGGGGGGATTATTAGATACGGAGGGACAAATGGAGACAGGGGAATTAATGGAGACAGGGTGATAATTAGAGAATATACGGTAAGTTAACATTGAGGAACCTAACTACTGGCTGTTGCTTTTTTATACAGACTCAATTCGCAGATTTCAAAAATTGTTTAAAAAAATTTACCATAAGATTTAAAATGAGAAAAATTTTTGCGCTTGAACAGAATAATATAGAATATTTTAATTCCAAAAAAGTTAGCATCAAATTCTTGAATCGCAATTTTCTTTTTTTTTTGGTTAGAACTTTTTTCAATTTTCGTTAAATTTTAATGAAACACAGATAATTTATTTATTTTTGTGACTTATATTTGGGCCCCATATTATGAATAAATATTGTAGATGCGCGCAACATTCTTTTGTTTGTCTCACTTTTTGCTGGCAATTAACGATGATTTTCACTTTTATACAAATTAATGAGGCTACTTCTATATTCTTTCTCATTAAGAAGGATTAATATTTTTCAATTTAATGCGGTAACGCAATGAAATGAACAAAAAATGGCCAAATTAATATTTCTGAAATGTTATCATTTATTTGACAAGACTCAAGGAATGGCCACTTGCTAAAACTTAAACTAAATCTACAATTTTAATTTTTCATAATGCCAAATCAATAAAAAGAATTACGAGGCAAAAATTCAAAAAATTAGGCTAAATGTCACGATGATTTATATCGGGGACTGGGGAAAACCCCAACCAAATTTGTAGGGGATGGCAGAGAAAATTTTAAAAATGCCGGGCGAAATTTTATGTGCTGAGCCGAAGTGACAAAAGTATTATTGAAGAATATGGATGTCGTGGGCCGTACTGAAATGGACAGTTCAGTCCGAAGAATTATTATACAGAAAAATTCATATTTTATTTGATAATTAAATTTTCAATGACATGTAAATAAATATTTTTATTTTTATATTTAACAAAAAAAATAATTAAAAGAATATAAAACTCAATTACGTTTAACCCATTCAATGAAGTATTGTATAACTGAAATGTTCATTCCGAGATTGATCCCTGAACCGGATAAATCGTAGACTAATAAAAAATAATCTAAATCGGATAAATCATTGACTAATAAAAATGATCTGAATCGGATTGTTAGGAATGCGATTTCTAGTGATTTCACTACTTTACCAACTGATTCCGCCAACTAGACTAAAAGAAAATATTATCATATTGCGATTTGTCCATGCGCGGTCTAATTGCCGTTATTCAAAAATACTTGTTCGCTTCTTGGAACTATTAAAGCGGAATTGGCAATCAAATGGCAAATTTTTACACGAAAAATTGGACACAAATTTAAAAATACTATTCAATTTTTTTTCTGTTTAGGTGGCATCTTGATGGCATTGGGAAGCCGTGTTGTGACTGAGCGTATACCACTTGGCCAAGTGGTATACGCTCAGTCACAACAAAAAGGTAACTCCAAGATTTATGCTCAAAACACAAGAGCTCTCAGTCACAAACGAAAATCCAAAATACGCCTCACTCACTACTGGAGATATTGGCTCGACTTTTCAGTGCCAGTGCGAATCCTTTGCACCTACTTCCTCCCCTCGGTACTCTCCGTGGCGGCCTTGTGGAGTTTTAAATATTAATCCACCGCCAGGAGGGATCGAACTTGGAGTTACCTTTTTGTTGTGACTGAGCGTATACCACTTGGCCAAGTGGTATACGCTCAGTCACAACAAGCCGTATGGTCCGTATGGGCGAAAAACAATTTATAAGGAGAAACAAAACTGCCAGGAATCGCCTGGGGCGCCGCACCCGAATGAAGGAGAATAGGAATAAAATAAGCACAAAGTGCTGAATTGGCTTAAAAATTTAAATAATTGAACAATTTTTTACAGTAAAATAGAATTTTTAAAATCAAAAATTTTAAATCGAAGAACGGAAATTCGCAAAATTCTCAAGTTTGGACATAAACTTTACAAAACAATGGACCAATTCAAAAAGGAATTTTTTAGGTCGGAATTAAATTTAATTACTAAAAAAATTAAATTTTAACAAAAAAAATTAATTGAAAATTGCAAATATTTCTTTAATTTTATTTAAAAATTAAGAAAAAATTTTTACAACTCTCCCATTTCAATCGTGTTACTGGGAAAGGGCAATTAGTGATTAAAAAAGTTTAATTGATTTTGAACAAAGTTACAAGCAAAAAAATTTTAATAACGATATAGCACCCAGCAAAGGTTTTTCGTAACGCTTGCGATTGGCCAAAAGTGTTCGGAAGCGTACCAAAAATGTCGAATATGGGGGAAGAAGCGATGAACAAGAAATACGACCAAAGTGATCACAAAATTGGCCAAGTGTTTTTGGAAGACTTAATTAGGCAATTTTGTAATTAATTTGCAACAGATTTGAACACTTTTACATGGAAATGAAATCATACAAGCACAAGAGGTCCTGTAGCGAACGTTAAAAATTTTCAATTGTTTTTTTTTGAATATAAAATTATAATTTTTCACATCGTTTCTATTTCACTCCACTTTTTTAATCGAGAGTCATTGTGCCATTGATCAGTTTATCGGTATCCATTCAGGCAAAAAATGTTCTCGCGTATGAAAGCCTAAGATAAAATGAAATATAAATTACCGTAAATCCGCTATTTGAATGCCCGGGCATTCTATTGTTCAACCCCTCCAAAAAAGGGCATTTAATTGGAGGGGGCATTCTACCAGAGAGGGGCGGGCATTGTATTGTTCAACCCCTCAAATCTCGGAAATTTTTTTTGCGGGTCACAAACGGGTGAAAACCATTTTTCTAACCAGTTTCATAGTGCAGAGCATGAATATGAGTATTATTTTACGTTTTATAAATTTTTGAATTTTTTAGAAATTTAGAAATTTTTCATTTTGGCCCTCGGGAATTTGGACTCGTATTTGAAAATTCATAACTCATTTCAAAGTGGGTCAATTTAAGTACAATAAAGCTTTAAAAATACAGGAAAGTAAGGAGAATTTTATGCATTTTATTATAAATTTCTATCACCAAAATGAAAAAATTTTTCCAGAAATTCTGGAAAAATTCGAATTTTCAGACAAAAAATCAGAATTCGGTTCTTAAAGGATGTTTTCGAAAATTAATATACTCAAAAAAACCCGCAATTTTTGCTCTATAGAATTGTATTTATTTCATATTTCTACTAACTTTTTTTTTTTAATTTTTTTTTGGTTTAAATTTTTTTTTTCTATTTATTTTTGGGGTT
>SIJG01000084.1:575208-657826 GCA_023374025.1 Heterodera schachtii | reverse complement strand
AATATTTCGGCACTTTGCTCAATTCGCTTACGAGTGGACCGAAGCGCAGCAACAACACTTTGGAGACGGCCAACAAAGTGTACGTGAACAAAGGCTTCAGAGTGAAGGGCGCGTTCAAAGAGAAAATTGAAGGAAATTACGGGGAACAGTTGGAAACGGTGGACTTTAAGGACAGCGAAGGGACGGCGGAGGTGGGAAAAGTGTGAAAAGTGTTGGCGTAATGCCAAATAGTCGCGAAAAAATAGGAAAATTTAAGTTAAAAAAGTCAACCCCTGGAATATTTCCCTTTTTTTATGAAAAGTTTTTTGCAAAACCAAAAGGTTTTCTTTCTTTTCCCCCTTGGTTTTTGATTAACGCCAATTTCTATCATTAAAAAGGTTTTAACAAATTAATGGCCATTTCTTGCGGTCAGATAATCAACAATTTCGTGGATGAAGCGACCCATGAGAAAATCCGCGATTTGATCACGCCCGACGCTCTTGACAAGGAGACTCGGTAAAGTGCAGCAAATGCAACGTCAAATTAAGCGAAAAAAACCCAAATATTTCGTAGCCAAAAACCATATAAAACTTGTTTTTTTCCTTTTGCCGTCGATTTTGATTGGAGTAGCAAAAAAAAATTTTGATGAAAATCGAAAAAGCACTGGCAAAGATGGGAAAATTTTACGAAAATAGGAAACAAATGAAAAAATTTTTTTTTGCAGTTTGTTGTTGATCAACGCGTTCTACTTCAAGGGCACATGGCTGAACAAATTCTGCAAAAAATTTACCAGAAAGGCGACATTTCATATGGACGCGAACAACAAAAAAGAGGTGGCGAAAACAAACTCATTTTTTAATCATTAGGAAAATTACATTTAAAATTAAAGTGCTAATTATAAGTTTTCAAGGGCCACTGCCCACGAATTCGGCATACATTTCGACCCTTTTTAACCGATGAACAAAATTCGAACAAAATCAATTCTTTGAACAAATTAAAGCATGAAAGTTGTGATGAATGAGAAGGGATAACAGTTGATTGCGCACCTAAATTTTTCAAAATTTCGCTTAATTTAAAAAAAAACCGCAATTTTTTGATGTAAATCTGCTAAAAATGGCTCAAAAGCACAAAATTTGTCATTTTTTGGACAAAATTCGTTAAACGGGTGTCAAAAGCAAACACAAAAAAAGCTCGTCGCCCGGGGGGAGGTACCACCCCCAAGCCGAAATCCTGGGACCGTCCCTGCGTTCACTATCAGTCGAAATGGTTGCGGGATTCGTTGTCAGCGGCCATGAGAAATGATTAATGGCATTTTTAATTTTGAAATGAATTGTGGGAGCTAAACCCATAAAAGAGTCGTTTTGTCCATAAACGACCAAATCTGATTTTTTTTATTTTTTAGCTGGAAACGATGTATTTGACGTCCAATTTCATTTATTTTGAGGACCCTGAGGTCGTTCACTCATTTTTCCATTTAATGTGCTAATTTTTTGGTTGTTTGTACAGCTCCAACTTCTCGGCATGCCCTACAAAGGCGAAAAAGAGTTCATGTTCGTGTTGTTGCCAAAGGAGCGCTTTGGACTGACCAAATTGTTGGCTCAAGTGGACGGCAAAAAACTGGTGGAACTGATCAAAAATCGGGACAAGTGCAAAGTGAAGGTAATCAAACCCGGAGGAGGAGAAAAAGTCGCCGAGAAAAATCAAAACGGATGGATTCTTTTTATCAGAGCTGGGCCGAAAAGGCAGGATTTGTAGCGATTTGCGCCAAAAAAGCACTAAATTTTGCCATTTTTGTGTCAGATTACGCCGCCAGGAAAATTTTTTTTTTTTTGAAATTTTAATTTGGATGCATTATGCCTCCCTGGATACGGACCGGCCTGGCTTAGATGAATTGTCCTAAAACACAATGCCAATCCCCTTCTTTTCGCAGGTGGAGTTGCCCAAGTTCAAGTTGGAGGCCACGCACGAACTGAACAAACCGTTGACCAACATGGGCATGGCCACCGCGTTCACCGACAGCGCCAATTTTGAGGGCATTTCCGGCAAGAAACTGTTGCTGATCAGCAAAGTGGTGCAGAAGGCGATCATTGAGGTGCGGTTATTACCCATGATACACAGATAGGACAGGCTTTTCAGAGGGTATACCAAATTTTTTAAATTTCATAGCGGCGTCATCGACAACGCCGGCCCCCTATTTTTCCATTTTTTGAAAATTTGACCTATAAATGGCAAAACCATGGCCATTTTTGGCGAACAACTGCTATAAATGTCTGTTGAAAAATGACTTGAAAAATTTTGGCAAAAAATGTTCAAAATGTTTTTTTTTTGAAACGGGAAAGCGCAAAAATTAACATCTTCAATGTTTTTGTGCAACTGAATTCGACGATTAAGGTCAGTGAGACGGGCACTGTGTCCGGGGCAGTCCCAACACATTCAGTGCGATACAGCGGCGATGGCGTAGCAAATCGATTTGTCGCTGATCAGCCGTTCTGTGCCTTTCTGATTCGCGATGACACTGTGCTTTTCAGTGCGATTTTCCGCAACTGATTTTCCATTCCATTGAAAATAATTATGTTTGATTTGATCCATTCCATTTATATGTATTTAAATGTGTTTGTTTTAGGATTAATTGTATGATTTGTAAAAATATTATTTTTTGTGTGCATGTTTTTTGGATTTCGTCACAATTAAAGTAGCGAAATAAATTTATTATTATGTTTTTTGGTTCTTAGAAAAAAAGTTAGTAAGAATGAAATGTCAAGAATAGTATACTGCTTACAAGCAGGGCTCCCAAGTGTACTTATTTCTAAAATTTGTGCTTATTTTTGGTTTTGAAAATTTTTGCTAGCGTTTTTAGAAGCGAATACTTGAATTACCTAATTAGAGTTTAAAAATTTACAAGTTTATTTCATTTTCTTGAGTGTAAAATGCCCAAAATTTCAAAGAAAACCTGTTAAACATGGTCAAAACATTCTCTATTTTCCTTCGACGGCGCCGACCGGCACAGCCAGGCTCCAAAAATTTATTTTATAAAAAATTGGCTCAAAATCTCAAAAATTGGTGATTTTTGATGAAAATCTATAAACAAATTGCATTCAAATTTTCGAAAATTTTCCTCTTGAGCCACATTTTGGGTAATACTTCGGAATTGGTGTCCCGATGGATAAAAGAGATAAAAATTTTCTTTTAACTTTTTCTAGGGTAGAAAAATGCGCTGAACACGAATCCGAGCTCGGATTTTGCAAAATCATTGATTTTGTCTATGATTTTTCATCAAGTAGTTGATTTTTTTTTTGAAAATTTTATTTTACTGCTTAATTAAAGTGTAATGGTATGATTTATTGTTTCTCTGTCATACATTTTTTCTTTTTTTAGCTCTTTTGTCTCATTTTCGCTTTAATCTCTTCGATTTCCTCCTTCAAATTGCCTCATTATCCGCCATTAATTAATGACTTCTCCCCCCTCGCCAAATGCCCAACTCATTTTGGAGGCACAGGCCAATTTTGCGTTGAATTTGTTGTGTGGGGTGTCCACCGAAGACCGTTCGTGCATTGTTTCGCCGTTTTCTGTCGCCGTCACTTTGTCCATGGTTTACGCGGGCGCAAAGGAAAAGACCGCCAAAGAATTGGGCGAACTGCTTGGAAATGGTGGGAATTTTTTGAAATTTCACAAACTGAAAGATTTTTTAAACCATTTTAGAGTGAAAAAAAAGCAAAGTTCTTAAGATTTGAAATTCTCGAGGCCGGGTTCGGCGGAATAAATGCCAAATTCGTTATCAGCAACTCTAAAAACGGCCAGAAATAATTTTTCTACTGCTTTTGCAACAAAAATTTCTGTTCTTTTCAAGGCCATTGGAAATTATGCGCAGTTTTTTAAAAGTGACGGATTTTGAATTTTATCAAAAACCAAAGTTTGAACCTTTTGCTTTGCAAACTTTCTTTGCGAAAATAAATCGTGAAAATTCTTCTCCGGTTTTAGGGAATGCTGACCACGAATCTGACATCCATTTGACCTTTTCCGAATCCCTAACCCGAACGTGAACAAAAGGTCGAAAAATTAATTTTTATGTTTTTGTGTTTTCGTTTCTAATTCCGTTATGGAATTCGGAGCGGGTCGAAATGGAGGTCCAATTCGTGATCAGCGACCCATAAAACCTCCGAAACAAGTTTAGAGGACAAGAAAACAAACAAAATGGCTCACCTTTTTGGTTTTTGATAAAATTCAAAATCTGCCACTTTTAAAGTAGCGCCGAAAAATGCCGCCAAATGATTGCTCCAACCCCAGTTCTTAATCGCCCACTCTATTAATTACCCCCTTTAATTAATTGCTCTCTTTCCGCTTTCTTTTTAATTGCCCCCCTTTTCTGTTAATTAAGGCGCGCCCGAGTCGGAAGTGCACCAATATTTCGGCACTTTGCTCAAATCGATCGCAAGTGGACAGAACATCAGCACTTTGGAGACGGCCAACAAAGTGTACGTGAACAAAGGCTTCAGAGTGAAGAGCGCGTTCAAAGAGCAAATTGAAGGAAATTACGGGGAACAGTTGGAAACGGTGGACTTTAAGGACAGCGAAGGGACGGCGGAGGTGGGAAATTGTTTTATTGGCACAATGCCAAATAGTCCCGAAAAATTTTTCATATGAAAATTTCGAGCTAAAAATTTTACAATCATAATTTTAAGAGTCTTCATTAAAAAAAAATATTTATCATAAAACGCCAAAAAGATCATTTCTTTTTCTTGTGAAACTTATAAAGCGCTACTTAAAAGCGTTCCTTTTTTGAATTTATTAAAAAACACATGGCTGGGGCTTTTTGTTTGTAAAAAAAACAATTTTGATAGTGTCAAGTCGGTTAAAGCTTTCCCGGGGGTTTTCTGGGTCTCTCTCTGATCACGAATCTGACACCATTCATTTTGATCAATTTAAATCTCTGGCCGAATTCGAAACGAAAAGCAAAATTTTTATCGCTTTTTTGCCTTCAGATAATCAACAATTTCGTGGAGGAAGCGACCAACAAGAAAATCCGCGATTTGATCACGCCCGACGCTCTTGACAAGGAGAGTTGGTAAAAGTTTTTAATTTTGTTTATGAAATTCTATGACTTCAAAAAAATTTAATCTAATAACAAGCATATTTTCGGTCGGTACACGCAAAAAAGTCGCCGGACAAAACACCATCGAAAAAATAATAACAAAATTACAAGAAAAAAAAACTTATGTTTTTTTTTACTAATTATTAGGGTCACGATTTTTAGGTTTTCCCTGGCAACTTTTCGGCGGCACTTTTCAAAAATTACGAATATTTTTTATTCTTTCCCGGCGATTTTGATGGAAGTAGCCAAAAACAAATTATAATGTTTGAAAATTGAACTTTTTTTTGTTGCAGTTTGGTGCTGATCAACGCGCTCTACTTCAAAGGCGCATGGGCGAACAAATTCAATAAAAAATCAACCAAAAAGGCGACATTTCATATGGACGAAAAAAACAACAAAAAGGTGGCGGAAACAAACACTTTTTAATCATTAGGACAAATACATTTAAAATTAAAATGCCAATTGTCAGTTTTCAAGGGCCACTCACTGCCCACGAATTCGGCATCCATTTCGTCCCATTACAAATAGCGAAAGGAAAAGAGGAAAATTTTAAAACAGCAAAATTTCTTAACAAAATTCATTAAGAATCCCAAAACTTTTTCCCGACGGCGACTAGCCGGCCCCTAAAAAACTTCTTTTTTTTATTAAACAATTGACTTAAAATGCAAAATTTAGTCATTTCTTGGATAAAAATCTGTTAATTTATGCATAAACGACTAAATCGGGTTTTTTAAGCTGGAAATGATGCATTTGACAGCCAATTTCATTTATTCCGAGGACACCCAGGTCGTTCAAATTCATTTTCATGCATTTTTCCTTTTAATGTGCTATTTTTTGATTGTTTGTACAGCTCCAACTCCTCGGCATGCCATACAAAGGCAAAAAAGAGTTCATGTTCGTGCTGTTGCCCAAGAAACGCTTTGGACTTACCAAATTGTTGGCTGAATTGGACGGCAAAAAGCTGGTGAAACTCATCAAAAAGCGGGACAAATGCAAAGTGAAGGTAAGTAAACCCCAGGAGGAGGACAATTTCTCCGAGAAAAAATCACAAAAAAACATTAAGTCGTGGGTATGTCTAAATCAAGCCCATACTAAAAAAAAAAAATTCGTGGTCGGCACCCGAAGGGCTTCTTTTTTTTGCTCTTCAGGCCAAATTTTTTTTCCTAATTGTCAGTTGCAGCGGTTTTGACGGAAAAAAACTTGCTTTCCAGGTGCAGTTGCCCAAGTTCAAGTTGGAGGCCACGCACGAACTGAACGAACCGTTGACCAACATGGGCATGGCCACCGCGTTCACCGACAGCGCCAATTTTGAGGGAATTTCCGGCAAGAAACCGTTGCTGATCAGCGGAGTGGTGCAGAAGGCGTTCATTGAGGTGCGGTTACTGTCCACGATACACAAGCAGGACAGGCTTTTCGGACGGGTATACCAAATGAGTTTTTAAAATCTTGACAGCGGCGCTCTATGGCAACGCCTGGCCCCTATTTTATCATTTTTCTTAAACTTGATCCGGAAATGGCAAAAATTTGACAATTTTTGACCAACAATACATAACTACAAATGCCTGCTTTTTTCCTCGGCACTAAAATATTGAAAAATGGCCAAATTTAGACAACGAATTGTTTTTTGTGCAACTGAATTTGACGATTAAGGTCAATGAGAAGGGCACTGTCGCCGCAGCAGCTACAAAAGGCTGTGTGGCTTATTCTGCGGGCAAAGAAGAACGTTTTGTCGCTGATCAGCCGTTCTGTGCCTTTCTGATTCGCGATGACACTGTGCTTTTCAGTGCGATTTTCCGCAAATGAATTCCATTCCATTGAAAATAATTATGTTTGATTTGATCCATTCCATTTATATGTATTTAAATATGTTTGATTTAGGATTCGATTATTTGTAAAAATCTGTTTTTGGCCTTTTTGGATTTGGTCATAATTAAATATGTACCGAAAAAAATATTATAATTATTATTATTATTTGGGTAAAAAAAATCCTAGAAAAAGAGTGAGTAGAATGTCAAGAATAGTATACTGCTTACAAGTGAACCGCCCGAACTGTAAGTCAGAAAATACATTGATGAAAATGAACAGAATTAGTGGCTTGTTTAAATTCGCTATTTTTGGAGGTCCCGGTTCACATCCGAAAATAAAATTAGGTAAATGAATTCTAATTAGTAGGGTTCGGAATTA
The DNA here is from genome assembly GCA_023374025.1 of Heterodera schachtii. Lineage (NCBI taxonomy): Eukaryota > Metazoa > Nematoda > Chromadorea > Rhabditida > Heteroderidae > Heterodera > Heterodera schachtii. The sequence continues at coordinate 650,574 of SIJG01000084.1, read as the reverse complement.
TATGGAAATCCATATTTTTTCCTGGACTGTGGGAAGCCTGAAACGCACGAAAAAATGTTTTTAGCTTGATTAGAAGCTTCTAGGACGGATTTCTATTTCCATATTTTTCCATATTTCGCGATTTATGTCCATATTTTGGCATTTAAGTCCATATTTATGTCCATATTTTGGCATTTTTCCAAAAAACCCCTATTAGAAGGGCCCCCATCAGCTAAATTGGCCGTTTTGACCCAAAAAAACCGGAAAAATTTCCGAAAAAGACATTTTTAGCAAAATTTTGTCGAAAAAATTGATTTAATTTAAATTTTCCTAAAAACTGGTTAATTTATGTTAAAAATAAGCAAAAATTGAAAATTTCTGTTTTTTGGTCGGTTTTCTATAAAAATTGCTTTTTTCTTCTAAAACGAGTTATTATACCGTATTAAGCCATTTTAGATGTATTTTACTAGAATTTAATGAATTTGAAGAAATTTTTAAAAATTCACCCCCTTAGTTCGGTAAATTTGTGTCCATATTTTTTGCCATTTTATGTCCATATTTTGCGATTTTTGGTCCATATTTTATGGCCATATTTTGCGATTTTATATCCATATTTTTCCGAACCCTACTACATATTTAAAAAAAAAAAACAAATTTTTATTGGGCGGCTCTTTTCGGCATCGTCCGATCAGCAATTAATTCTTTTTACATATTTTAAATATAAGGTAATTTAACGTTCAAAAAAATTATTTTTGATCGCTGCCACAGAAGAAATTTCGATCTCATGTGGTCATATTCACATAAATGTTAATACCAAACAATAAAATAATGAAGTTTTAAACGAAAAATGTACTTCTTTTTTTTTGAAATTGGTATTTTTGAAGTTTAAAAATACCCTTTTTAAATATTTAATTATAAAATATTTGTTTTTAATACCATCAGCAGTACTTTCCAAATTTTGTTGACTTTTGTTTTTTGGGCCTCGGAATTCCATCCCTGCTAAATATAATTCCCATCCTTATTCATCATTAGGGATGTCAATTTTATGTAAATACATATTTTTTTCTGGTTTCTCCATGCTACAAATAGAAGGAAAAACACTTTTTTTGTGTTTCGAACAAAACCGGAACTTTTATTTACATATTTTTACATAATTCATGATTTTATACATATTTGATACATATTTTGGACTTTTTGATACATATTTACATTTTTTCACATATTTTGAGGATTTTTTACGGAAATTTTTGGAAATCCTTAAAAAAATCCAAAATTTCGGCAAATTTTCATTTTTTATACATATTTTGAGAATTTTTGAAAATTTTTTAAATAATTTCTTGTGAAAAAATAAAAAACTTTTTTTTTAAATGTAAATTTCGTACATATTTTGGATTTTTATACATATTTCTTACATATTTCGGGTTTTTTTTTACATAATTATGTACATATTTTGACCAATTTTTGTACATATTTTGATCATCATTTATTTTTATGTTCATTGCTCTCTCATTTTTCCTAAGTGTCTCTATTTAAGTTTCACTTTTGTTTGCCCTCTGTGACACTAATCAATTGGAAAAAGGGCAAAGTGTGTGCTAATTGCAGCAAAAATGAACCGACGGTATGGAATTTAGGAATTTTTAAACTTTCATTTATCCTATTTTTTTGTCATTTCAGTTGGATTTGTACCGATGTTTTGATGGACATTTTCCCATTTTTTGACCGTGCTCAACTCGGTCTCAAATTGGCACTGATTTCGCCTCGTTTCGATGTTTTGGTGGACACGCATTTCAATGGCAAAAGTGAACTGACAACTTTGAAAGAAATCAGAATTGAAAAGGTCGCTGGAGGAAAAGCAAAATTATTTGTGTTGACCAACTCTGTCAAAGCTGTGCAATTCCCTTTGCCCGACCGTCCGCTGCCCAGCAAAATTCGTTTTAAGCTCCTCGTGATTAGGTAATTAAAAATAAAAGCTTATAAAAAATCGGACTCGATCAGTTGGGCCGGCACGGTTGGGTCCCAGCATGCTTTTCCACTATAGCTTTTTTCTTTGGCATCCAAATCCAACATTGTTGGTATCATTCGAAAGCTCTTCACATGCTCTATTAGCCTTACAAAAAAGCGAATAAATTTTCAAGCCTGGAAAAAATTTTATTAAGAAAAAACTTCAAAATTTCGACTTTTTCGCAATTTTCATGTATAACTTTTTAGCAATTGTCTAATCGCGAAGCGATAGCTTAGAAAAAGCTTCTATACACATTAAGCTTTCGAATGATGCCAACAATGTTGGATTTGGTTGACAATGAAAAAAGTTTCTATTTTTTAAAAAATCATGAAAATTCGGTTTCTGAGGCTTTTCAGGATCGCTGATCGCGAATCCGGCATTCATTTCGATCAATTCTGGTACTTTTCGGTTTTGGGGCCTTAGATTTGAATTTTTTTAAACAACAAAGGATGCGCATAATTTGTGCGAGTTCTTCTGGCGCGAAAATGCCAAACAACATGGCGCAACAGATCCATTTGAAGACCTTAGCTCAAATTGTGGCATTTATGTTCCCAATACAATTTAACGAGTTTTTGCAATTCTGCGCGTCCTGTGTTCTTTGTTTTTTTTTGAAAAATTCAAATCTAGACCCCAAAACCGAAAGTATCCCAAGTCCGAACCCGAGTCTTTCGAATTTCGCATTTTTTGGTTTAAAAATGGTTTAAATAATTTTTCTAGAAGTTAATGAGATCCAGTTTATTTCATTGTATTTGAGCTGGTTTTGAACCAAAATACGAAATTTGGAATTATTGACTTTGTTCGAGTTTGGGTCAGGGGTTTGGACCATATGAAACGGATGTCAGATTCGTGATTTGCGACCCTGAAAACCATCAGAAACATGTTTAGTGACTAGAAAACTGAAAAATTTTTCGAAAAAGGATGAATATCAAAAAAAGGGCAATCCTAAAGAATGGGAGGTCCGGTGCTAGGTCAAACCGAAAATGGTCTCAGTGTCAATAAAATATTTAAATTTAATTATTTTAATGCAAATTTTTTAATTGGATATTAATAATAATTTTCAAATAATAATAATGATGTAATTTTGATGTTCAACTTTTCTTCAATGTCAAATATTCAGCTCAAAATAAATGCTGGCTTTCGTACCATTAATAAATACAGAATAAATTTTGAATTTTAACATTAGTGGAAAAAGAATAGGGAAAAAATGTATAAATTTTATTGAGAAACGAATGAAGAACTTAAATTTACGAAAAATTGGGTAAAATTTCAAAAGAAAATTAGTTGATTTGTTTTTTTCTAAAAATCCTCTAGTAAGCTTACTTGCCAATTATTTAATGGCTTCATTATTTGAAATTAAAATGTCGTTTCGATTTTTTTTTTTTTGGTCCGAGATGGAATGCTTTTATAGTATTATTTTTATTTTATTTTTAAATAATTGTCTAATTAAATTTATTATTTTTCGAAACCGAATTGAATTGTATAATTAAATTTAAATATTTTTATTGACACTGAGATTATTTTTCGGTTCGCCCACACTGAGACTATTTTCGCTTCGTCTCAGCACGGGGGGTCCCTAATTTAACTTTTTTTTATTTTGGGCTCAAAATCTGTTTCCGGGGGTTTTCGAGGGTGCTGATTCTGAACTCGAATTTTCCGAATCCCGGACCCGAACTCGTACAGAAAGTTGAATTTTTTTCCCAAAATATACGTTAAACCGGTCAATTTTTGGCACAAATTGCGCATTTTTATCCAATTAACAATTTAAGCAATATCCAAATAAATAATTATTAAATGACTTAGAAGCTTTTACCCAATAAAAATAAATCCTTGGGAAGAATTTCAACGTTTTATTCGGGTCCGGGCTTCGCAATTGGGCAAACCTGAGTTAAGCTTCGTAATCAGCACTCTTGAAACCCCTTAAAACTGGTTTGAGCCCAAAATAAAAAAAAAAGGTTAAAATTAGGGGGATCCTTATTCTTTAGGATGGCCAAAAAAGCATTATTTTTCAGTTACATTGACCACTCCGTGATCGCATTTCTCCGTGCCAATCAGCAAATTTGGGACAGAAGCGGCACCAATTTGAGTTTGAATGCCTATCCATACCAAAGCGATCTCACACCAAATTGGGCTGTTTTTGTCCGTGAAATTTGGCCCATTTTTGCGCCAAACATTCGCCGCTTGGGCTTTCCCACTGGTGCCCATTTGGACAATTTTATTCGGCACACTTCGCCGACAATACTTGCCGAACTTGATCAATTGAATTCCATCTTTTCCGGTTATTTGTTGCCCGCTGCGATTTGCGATTTTGGTGGGCCAAATGCAATTTCTGATGCTGGCCAAGCGTTGACCAAATGGTTGCACACACCGACAAAAGATGGCAAACCGAAGCGATTGCGTTGCAAAGTTTATCCTGCAACCCATGGAGTAGACAATTGGATCAACAGTTTCGAGGAGGTCGCCACGATTTTTTGCGACATTATGCCTTCGTCATGGGGTTTTAGAGATCGCTGATCATAAATCTGACACCCATTTCGACTATTTCGAACCCCGAACTGAATTCGAACAAAAGCCGAAAACTCAAATTTACGAAATCAGCATTTATGTTCCGAAAGTCTTTATTAGGGTTCGAGCCCCGTGGGGCGGGGGTGGCTTTTCGCGGGGGCGGGGGTTGGCGGGGGTCATAGTCGCGGGGGCGGGGACGGGGGCACGATAATTCGGCCCCCGCGGGGGCGGGGGTTTGCTTTGAATTAGCTCCAAAAAATCTCAAAAAAAAATTATTTTTTATGAATTATTTATTTGGCTCCACATTCCTTTATTCGTTGATCGCCTTGATTCTATTTATTTTGACATAAATTGCACAGATTTTGGCTAAAAATAACCAAATTTAGGGATTTTAGGTAATTTTTTAAGAAAAAAACTTTTTTTTGGGGCCGGCGTGCCGATAGGGTCGACCAAAAAAATTAAGATTTTTCTATAAAGTGCCGGTAGGCGCCGCCGGGAAAATTTTAAGAATTTTTAATTAGAACTTAGCAATATTTTCAGAAATTTTCCTCTTTTAGATGAAAATAAGGCATTACCCCAAATCAGAACATTTCTTAGAAATAAAGAACATAAAGAAACCCTATATTAATCAGAAAAAAATAAAATCAAAAGAAAAACGTCAACCGGTGTCGAACTCATAACAAAAAGTATTGTTAATGTTGAAACACTAACCACTAAACCACAAATATTTTGCAAAAGTATAAGCAAATTTACTTTATTTCATAAAAATTTGTAAAAGAAGGTTAAAAAATTCAAAATTGTATAAATTTTTGCCTTTAATTCCACGAATATGCCATTCTTAGGGGTGTATTTTTCACCCCCGCGCCCCCGCGGGGGTGAAGGTCACGGGGGCGGGGATTGCGGGGGTCTGAGTCGCGGGGGCGGGGACGGGGGTGAGGCCAAAAAACCTGTCCCGCCCCCGGCGGGGGCGGGGGTGACGGGGGCGGGGCTCGAACCCTAGTCTTTATGACTAGAACCCGGAAGGGGCCCCGCCGGGGATTTTGCCGGGACTCCCGGCCCTGGTCCCTCTGTTCTGTTTTTTTTTTGGACAAACCACCGGGATCCCGCCTCAATTTTCCAAGTCCCGGTCCCGGCAATTTCAAAATTCCGGGCTTTATTTATGACTTTTTAATTTTTTGAAATTTTCAATAAAAATTTTTCTATCTTATAGTTAACGCCAAAAAATATTTTTGAAAAAAATAATTTAAAACTCAAAAAAAAAGTGAGCAATTTCGTAGATTTTTAAGGATTTTCTTTCTTTGACAAAAAAGCGAGCGCACCTCAAATACACTAAAAGTCGATTTTGGGCATAAACTCAAATATTATGGAACCGCTAAATCATAAAATACCGGGTACTTATGTCGTTTACAGCCCATAAAAAAAATAATTTTTAAATCAATTATAAACATTTCTGGGGGGTTTTAGGGGTCGTTGATCACAAAATCTGACATCCATTTCGACCAATTTTGAATCCCGGAACCGAACTCGAACAAAAAGTCGAAAATTCAAATTTTTCAAAAAATCATTTTACGGTGCGAAAATAACAAAAGTTCAACAAAATGCCATGACAAACACAGACAAAATCAACGCATCAATACAATTGTGCAACTTGAGACCAGAAATTAAAAAAGACAGAGTCATAATCTCCGAACTATTTTGTTGAACTTTTGTTATTTTCGCACAGTAAAATGATTTTTTTAAAAATTTGAATTTTCGACTTTTTGTTCGAATTCGGTTCCGGGATTCAAAATTGGTCGAAATGGATGTCAGATTCGTGATCAACGACCCCGAAAACCCCCTAGAAATGTTTATAAATTGATTTAAAAATTATTTTTTTTTATGGGCTGTAAACGACATAAGTACCAAATACCGTACTCTTTTGCTTTTTCATGGAATTCTCTTTTCTTTTCTTTTTTTGCTTTTGATCTGTGCGTTTACCATTGTTTAGGCATTTCTCTGTGCCACAACTTGTGCCAGTCACTCACTTATTCTGCCCGCATTGGTGCCAATTGTGCCATTTGAATTAATCAACGAACGAACTCGAGAAAAACTGACACTGGGGGAAGGACGAGATGGTGCTATGGCGTTACTCAAAAACCGCCACAATGGGCGTTACTCAAAAAACCGCCAAATGAAATTTTTTGTGTTTTAGGCATTAAACATCAAAATGGGCGTTACTCAAAAAACCGCCAAATCAGACAATTGCAAAGATTTTCAAGAAAAAATTCTTAGAAATTTTTTTGAAAAATTTTTTAAGCTATTTTTTGGAATATTTTCGAAAAAACTTACTAATTTATTAAAAATTTAAAAAAAAAATTGCTGAAATTTTTTTTTTTTGAATTTTTTCATAAAAAATTCTAAGCTTTTTTCTTAAAAAATTTCTATTAAATGTTTAAATTTTTTTGCGCCGAAATTTTGTTTAAATAGAAATTTTTTAAGAAAAAAGCTTAGAATTTTTTATGAAAAAATTCAAAAAAAAAAATTTCAGCAATTTTTTTTTGAAATTTTTAATAAATTAGTAAGTTTTTTCGAAAATATTCCAAAAAATAGCTTAAAAAATTTTTCAAAAAAATTTCTAAGAATATTTTCTTGAAAATCTTTGCAATTGTCTGATTTGGCGGTTTTTTGAGTAACGCCCATTTAGATGTTTAATGCCTAAAACACAAAAAATTTCATTTGGCGGTTTTTTGAGTAACGCCCATTGTGGCGGTTTTTGAGTAACGTCCCAGCACCGACGAGATTATCATTATCCGGGTGCACAACGCTTCTTCCCGCGCTTTTCCCTCACCCCACGAAAAAAAAAAAACTTGGAAATCTTCCAAAAAATTTAGAACATTTTTAGCGATTTTTTGGAAAAATTATTGAGAAAATTAATAATTCGTCAGATTCTTTTGAAAAAAAGCTAGAAAAGTTCATTTTCTTTAAAATTTTTATAAAAAAATTTTCTCATTTTTTTAAATAAAATTCCGAGCTTAAATTTTTTTATTTTTCTTTTCGCCGGTGGGTAAAACGACGGGGGAGGAAATGAGCTGCTCCTTTAGGTTGTCCTTATTGGCTGCTGAAGCGATGCCCAATTGGGGAGACGACGGCGGTTCAGTGGGAGGACGGAAATTCAAAAAATTTGAACAGAGTCATCATTAATTTAAGTGGCGACGAAAAACGCATTCATTGGGTGAGAAGAAAAGAGTTTAGTAAAAAAAAGACAGAAACGAATTTTAAAAAAACAATAAGTTTTTTATAAATCTCCCACCAATTTTGGTTCAATTTTTAAGGAAAAAAATTTTCGAGATAGAGTAAGTAGACTTTGGCATTTTCAGGGTCTGACAAAGGTTTCGCCATTCCTTTTTCCCATTTAAAACGCGAACCCGAATTTGAACGGAAAAAACTCGGTTTCTTTCATTAAATTGAATATTTTTTCAAAAAAGATGGCCTTTTCCTCAGCAGATTACCATTTTTATTGAAAATTCAAAATGTTTTCAATTTGATTTGCTATTGCCAAAGTGTTCACCGAATTAAAACTGCACTTAATTAAGGCCATTGTCCCCATTAGAAGCGGACCAAAGCGGCGACGGAAAAGGGCGTCGAACTGTGCGGAAGTGAATTATTCGGTACTAATGTAGTTTGGGTCCACAGTTTTGGTAAAATTTTTATAATTTTTTTTTTTGTTTTAAAAAGTCCGGAAAATAAGCATACGTGGATTTTCGAGGTCGCTGACCACTAATACCAATTCGGGATCTCGAATTCGAACAAAAAGTCGAAAACTCAAATTTTTCGAATCTTGCATATTTAGCCCAAAAATTGTCTAAAAAATCTTTTTTAGCATTTTATGTGACATTTCCGTCATTTTAATGTATTTAGGCCTAGTTCAACCCAAAAACTCAAAACTCGAAAAATTTGAATTTTCGATTTTTTGTTCGAATTCGGGTCCGGTATCCCAAATTGGTCGAAATGGATTCCGGATTCGTGGTCAGCGACACCGATTCGAGTACCCCCCTATACTTGTTTTCAAGACTTTAAACCAAAAAAAAAAAATTATAAAAAATTTTTACCAAAAATGTGGACCCAAATTACATTAGTACCAATTATTCTTCATGAGAAATGATCGGCTGTTTTGGAGTTTAGTGAATGGACAAATTGACTGATCATTTTTGGTGCTCATTTTTGCTCATTAATTTTGGTGATTCTTTCCGAATAAAATATTTATTAATCTGACCGCCGAGAATCGAGACTCCATAGACTAGGAATTTCTGAAGACCGAGACTTACAAACGAAACACGAAATTTTTTAAATGTATGAAAAATTTTAACATTTTTGAATCATTCTCAAGATTTAATTCAATCAAAAAAAAAAACTCGAAATCAACTTATTTTGAAATTTTGGTTTATTTTCAATTTTTCGTTCCGCATTATTTTCCCAAATTTTTTAGGTGAGGAGGGCCGGAGGTGCCAATAGGCTCATCCGGAATTTCGGAAATTTTGTTATAATTTTTTTACGATTTTGCACCTAGAATAAATTTTTTTTGATTTTCGGCTAATTTTGAAAAGAAAAAAATTTAATTTAAAAGAACTGATCAATTTATTATTTCTAAAATTTTTTCCTTTTCTTCTAATTTTCCAATAATATTTTCCTCTCAACCCCCTTAAAATTTAGTGTTTCGTGCCAAAATGCGAAACTATATATTTAAAAACTAGAACATTTAAATTATTCTATTTTAACCATTTATTTGTTTTTTTGGAGCGGGGGGGGGGTATCTGTTTTCGGGTTCTATTCTCTATTCTAAAGTCGAATTTAATTTCTCGTTTTATTTTTGAGGCCCTGGCCTCAGCTTTCGGTCAAGTCTCGGAAAATTTCAACATCCAAGCCGCATGATGCTTTTCAACCTTCCGTATTTTAAAGAGATAAATCACAAACCAAATCCTATGATGAAACTTATAGGATAATGAGAATACCCTTTTGTAGTTTTGACGCTAGATTCTTGGTTATGGCCTGAAACTACTCTGGAAAAGTGCTTTCCTTTGTCGGGATCATCTTTTATGGGGGGGGGGGGGGCGGCAAAACGGAAATGTTTAGAAGCTCTTTTTTTTAAATATTGCTTCGCTACCAAGATTGTTGGATTTGGTTGACAAAGAAAAAAATTATAGATCGAAAACCTGGCTAGGGCCGAACTGAGCGAGTCCGGTTGGAATGATTAGTTTACTTATTTCCCGCCGTCTGCACTCCTGCACGAAACAATAAAATAAATTTTGCCGGTTTTTAGCCAAATTTTTAATTAAAAAAACTAAGAGGAAGAAAACGATGGCATTGTGAACGATGCAACTGAAAATGAATTTTGCCTAAATTTTTTACATCGCGCCAATTTTACGAGATCTGGATGCATTCATAAGTCACATTTTGGGGTAATTAGGCAATAGCTAACCGAATCAGAAACTCTTTGAATGGCGCCTGAAATCTGTCTGCTAAAAACGAATTTTATCCGGGAAACAGGAGAAAAGACAAAATGAATTTAATGGTTGTTCATATTTTATTGTTCACAAGTCACATTTTGGGGTAATTAGGCAATAGCTAACCTAAAAAACTTAAAATTGATTAGACTCACAAATATTTGATCGGACCCATAAATTCTGATTGGGAGTTTACGGTGTCGCTGGTCACGAATCTGGCGCCCATTTCGACCAGTTCCGAAATCCGGACCCAAACTCGAACAAAAAGTCGAAATTCCCATTATCGAATTTCATAAAAAAGAAAAAGCTAAGAATTGAATTTTGTAAAAATTTAAAAAAACTGACACTATTGAAATTTTGCTATGTTCCTTCGGCAAAAAGTATTTTCTTTTGAAAAGAGAGACAAATGGAAAAATTGCTTTTAAATAGGAATGTCAATTTTAGTAAAATACATATTTTTTCCGGGCTTCTCCATGCTCTAAATAGTAGGAAAAACACTTTCTTTTCAGTGTTTCAAACAAAAATCGGGACTTTTATTTAGATATTTTTACATATTCGGGCTTTTTATACATATTTTACATACTTCGCGATTTTATACATATTGGTTGGTACATATTTTGGACTTTTTTCTGACATATTTTCATTTTTTTTTTTTACATATTTTGAGGATTTTTTATGGAAATTTATGGGAAATCCTCAAAAAAAAAAAAAATACAAAATTTCGGCAAATTTTTCGTACATATTTTGTTTTTTTTTTGAATATTGAGAATTTTTGAAAATTTATAGAAATTTCTTCTGAAAAAATAACAAATATTTTATTGAAAATGTACTGCTAAAATATCAACTAAAAGATGATTATAAGCCTAATTAGGTTGCATTTTGTGCCTATCTTACCCTCTACAAAAAAAGTTTTCCAAAAAAATAACAATTTAAACATTTTATTTACATAATTGGTACATATTTTGGGTTTTTCTTACATATTTTGGGATTTTTTTTTAATATATTTATCTACATATTTTGACCACTTTTTGTACATATTTTTGACATCCCTACTTTTAAATTATTTTAATAATAATTTGTAAAATTGATTTTTTAGAAGCAAAAATTCTCCCTGAGTAAATTCTCTCACGCAAATCTGATGAATTTTATTGCACTTTGGTTTTTTTCATAAATTTTGGAAATTAAAAAAAAAATTCTGGATAAATAAAGCAAAAAAAAATGAACCCGAAACCGAGAGAGATTCAGTTGGTTCAAAAAATTTCAACTTTTTATTTTCTGTCCTTTTCCATCGAAGTAAAATGTTTGTACAGATTGAAACAAAATGAAAAAACCATATAAAAGGAGGTTAACGAGCATGGATGTTCACTTAATTAATCAAAAATATTCAAAATGAACATTTTGTTGCTTCTCTCCATTGCTTTGGCCAATTTTTCGCCAATTTTTGGCCAATGGCCAACCGCAAAGGGCACAGAAACGGTGCCCAAAACAATCATCGTGAACGGCGGCACCAAAGACTTTGGCTTCAAACGGCTGACCGCAAGCAGCGCGTTGGGCGATGGCGGACTAAGGGAGGGCCAAAAGCCGATCATCAGTGCCAGTAATGGGGCGGTGATCAGAAATTTGATCATCGGCCCCAACGCGGCGGACGGCATTCACTGCATGGACGGGTGCACCCTGCAAAATGTGTGGTGGGAGGACGTGGGCGAAGACGCGGCCACCTTCCGGAGCACCAACTGCAAAAATGCTAACTTCCTGATCACGGGCGGTGGGGCGCGAAAAGCGCATGACAAAGTGTTCCAATTTAATGGCGGTGGCACAGTGACTGTCAAAAACTTTGTGGTAAATAATGAGGGATTAAGCCAATTTGTAATGATTCCCGGCAATCTTTCCAATATAAACTATAATGGCATTTTTTGGTGAATAAAGAGCTGCTAATTGGCCCCATAAGAATCTTCTGCCGTCCTCACATAAGACCAAGAGTCGGTATTCTTTTGAAATGAAGAAAAATATCCAAAAATATTTCTTTGAATTAAATTTTCCATTTCCTATCCTCAGGCTGACAACATTGGCAAATTGGGGCGAAGTTGCGGAAACTGTATGCCACAGTGCAAAAACAGAAAGTTTGTGTTCGAGAACATCAAAGTGACCGGTGTGACGGCCACTTTGTGCGGGATCAATCAAAATTATGGCGACACGGCGACCATTAAAAATGTGCAGATCAGTGGCGGCTCAACAAACGTGTGCAGCTTGTTCAAAGGAAATGATCAGCAGAAACAGCCTTCGGTGATTCGCAACTACAAAGTCGGAGAAGCGGGCGACGGGAAGAATTGTGTCGTTTCGGGCACCTCAAGCGGCTAATGGAAAAAGTGATCGGAGAGAGAGAGATTGGATTTACAATAAATTGATTATTCGTGAAGATCAGAAACCTAATAATTACGTGAAGCATTCGAAATATTAAGCTAACAATAAATGTATGATTGTGCTATGTTTTGTTGCTGAATAAATTTATGAAGCAAATCCATTGTTCTCGGATAAGGATGGTCAGCTAATGGAACCACGAATTTAAAAAGAAAAAACTTTTTTTTTTCAAAAGAAGATTTGGCATTTCGTGTGAATGCCTGTTTAGCATTTAAATTGGGTGGATGTGCGTCGAATGGAAAAATATACAAATGTTTACGTCAAATTTATAAATTTGGAAAAAACAAAAGGCTGCTTTGCATAGTAGGGAAATCCCAGCGAGAAAATTGTAATTTTTTCGTGACTCACATTGGCATTGGCATAATTGTGATCATTTTGGAGTTCGAAGAATGCTTAAATGCTTCACAAATGTTCTTTTTAAAACGTAGGCTCTTTATTTTCATATTAATTAATGTCCGCTTCAATGAGTTTTTCGTTAAAAAGCCTATTCAGAAGGCTTTTGGTTCCCTTTTCCATTAATGTGAATAAGCAATTATTATTAATGGATTGAATTTTTCAAACCGTTTGAAAAGTTTTATATAAAAATGTTTTATTTATAAATTTTTACTTTTTGAATAAAGCCATTCAAACTCTAAAAATGGGCCGCAACTACTGAATAAATTGTCTTTGTTTTGAGCTTTTCATTATTTTTTTTTGCGCTGCTTCTCTTTTATTTTTATTCAGTAAATATTTTAACTTTATAAAAATATTTTAATATATAATAATATTTTTTGTTTGTTTTTTTGTAATTATTTAAATATTTTGGCATTTTCGTAAATATAAACCCGCGTTATAGTGTCCAGTTTTAGCCTAGGAAAATATTTAAAATAATTTTCGAGGGGGGGGGGGGGTCAAAAAACCTTGAAGTACCCAAAACATTGGTCTTTTTAATTCATTTTAAATTTCCGTGCCTTGGTAAAATTAAAACCATCCAAATGCCACGTGAGATTTCGTACACAATTTTTGGGTAGACGGAATGAGAGAAACGGGGGAAAATTTTTTTCGTAATTTACACATCAATTTTCTTAATTATAATTTCTCATTACTGGGCCAATTATTGCTCCCGTCCCTCGTCTAAATGGCGTGGGATTTCGTTCGAAATTGTGAATAAAATCAACGCTAAATGGCCAGAACATAAGAATGAATACAAAATGAGCTACAAATGTGCCAAAATGGAAACAAAAAAATGCCAATTGCTTACGTAAATCCCCCAATAAAAAATCCGTCTGTCTGTCAATTTCGTATAAATTCAGTGCCCCCATCCCCAAGAATATAAATCACTCTTCAAAACCTTCCAAATTTCCAAATGCTTTTCATCTCTTTTCCGTCTCTCATCCTCCGCCAAATTCGTCCCCTCTTTCTGTCGCTGCTTTTCCTTTCTGCTGATGTTGGCAATGCTTTTTGATCAGATCAGTAGCGGTCGATCATTTCCAATTGGTCCAACTAACTACAGAATTTTCTTCTCCAACGCATTACGGTAAGTATTTAACTTGGGTACAGTATACTTCCATACAGAAATTAAAAACAATATTTTTTGTTTTAGTAACCCCAACAATATTTTGCTTCTTCAATTTGGCACCGTCCCACCGCCAATGTTACAATTTGCAGACACAGCCAATAAATTTGTTGGGTTGGAAAAGCGTCGGCCAAATTTCGGACGAATTATTGGCCAAAAATACGACAGAAATTGTAATTTATTTTAAATAAATTTTCATAATGTATTTTAATTTATATTTGTTTAGGCTTCTTCTCGCCTGTTCAGTGCATGTTGTCCTTCAGAGAAGGCTTCAATTTTATGGACAATTACAAATAAAAAAGAAAGCTGAATCATCGAAACTGTCCTGATTAAATAATAATATCTTCTTCCATAAGAAAAATTAAAAAGAATAAAGAGAAAGAAGCCTTTTGTTTTTTTTAATTTTTATTTGGATTTTATTTACTTTCTCTATACAAGAATGGAAATCTGAATTCCAAACATTAGAACACTTTTATTATCATGTCATCCTAAAATTAATTTTGCATCAAAATTAGCGTCAGGGTTTTACCGGAGCTCTTCGTCCTGTTATTGCATAAATTGTGTCAGTGAAACTGAACTAAAAATTTTCTATCGGCATCATTATAAGTTCCAATGAAATTTTTAAATTCTATTAAAAATTAAGATGAAATGAAAAAATTCTGCGTCATTCCTTAGAGTTTTTGCTTTAGTATTAATTGTTTTAGGAAACTAAAAAAATTTCATTTCTTCTCAAATAACAAACGCCCAAAAATTTTGTGCTGTTGTTTAATTGTCTAGGCGACAAATAACCAGTTCACCCATGCGCACCCACTCTGCTATTACCTAGTGGAGACGTGCCGTGACTCACGGTCATGGTTACGGTTACCTCGAATTACACGGTTTTTCGGGCATGGTCACGATTCACGAATGACGGCTTGCAATGAGTACAGCAAACATTGTCTGCCGAAAAAGCCAACAGACTTCGACTTTGCCAAGACGCCGGAGATGCTGAAAAGCTTGTTTGCATAGCCTCAATCAGTGTGGATCAACCGGTATTAGTGCTTGCGGCTGTGACTGAGTTGTAGACCATTTGTTAGACTCAGTCACAACACTTGCGTGCCGTAAAACAAGATCAGGAAGACTTTCACAGTTTTATTTACCGTCACAAAATGTTATTGCGCGGCTTTGAGTTTAAAAAATTCAACGAAGAGCAGTTATGCATAATGCTGCTGTGGCACTCAAACTGCTGAAGGATGATGAAATGAGGAGGCCATTCTGCCAAAATTAGTTGCCGATAGTGACACAGCAACATACGAAAAAGCTCTAAACGATTTACAATCTTTTTGTCAGAATTTCAGAAGTAAAAGTTTTGGAGCGAACATCAAACTCCAACATTTTGGCAATAAAGAGCAGACAATTTCCGAATAAGGACCCATTTTTGCATAAAATTTAAAAGCAACTTTGCAAAATGTTCTTATTTTTGACCCTAAAATCTTATTTTTTGGCGTTCTTATTTTGAAAATTTTGAGATAGAAACTCTGTTTTAACATTGCTTTTCCCAAAAATTTGGGGAAGAAGGGGGGGGGGGGGGTGGGGGTCGGACGGTGCCGATGGGCGCAGCCGGGAAAAATTTCGAAAATTGGTTGGATTTTTAAGCATAAATTTTAATGGGTTAATTTTTGTAATTCGTCTTATTTTTTAACATACTTTGGTCAAAAAAATGTCTTTTACAATAGACTCTGATCAGTGATCACAATAAAATTGTCGAAGAATACACGCCCGTAAATCGCAAAATTTTTCAAAACCACTAAATTTTCAATTACCAAAATGTTTGGCATTAAATTTTTACTCATTTTGAAAAATGCATTTGAAACTCTCGAATGGGCCGCAACAACTGAACAAAAAGTTTCTTAACATTTGCACTGCTCTCTTCAATATTTATTATTTATTATTATTTTTTTTTGTTATTTTTATAAATATTTCTTTAAATATTTCTGGGTTTACGTATGCTATGTAAATTTTTAAAATAATTTTCGAGGGGGAGGGGGGGGGGGGGTCAAAAAACCTTGAAGTACCCAAAATATTGGTCTTTTTTAATTAATTATTAATTTCCGTACTGTAAAATCAAACCACTCCAAATTTCGCGTGAGATTTTGTACACAATTTTTGGGTTTGATGGAATGAAACGGGGAAAATTTTCATTATTTTCACTTTGTTTTTCGTCCCTCGTCTAAATGACGTGGGACTTTGTCCGTAAATTGTGAATAAAAACTGCCGAAAGTTCAGTACACAAGAAAATGGATTCAAATTGACTACAAATGTGCCAAAACGGAAATAAAAACGTGCCAATTGCTTATATAAATCCCCCAATAAAAATCCGTCTGTCTGTCAATTTCGTATAAATTCAGTGCCCCCATCCCCAAAAATCACTTTTCAAAAGTTTCCAAATTTTGAAATGCTTTTCCTCTCTTTTCCGTCTCTCATCCTCCGCCAAATTCGTCCCTCTTTCTGTCGCTGTTTTTCCTTTCTGCTTGTGTTTTGGCAATGCTTTTTGATCTGATCAGCAGCGGTCGATCACTTCCACTGGGCCTAACCAACGAAAGGCTTTTCTTCTCCAAGGCATTACGGTAAGTATTTAACTTGGGTATAGCACATATACTGTAAAATATAATCCCAACAAAAATTAATCACTATTTTTTTAGTTCGACATAACAACATTTTGCTTCAACTTCGCACCATCCCACCGCCAATGTTAGGGTTGAAAAAGCGGCGGCAAAAATTCGGACATATTGTTGGCAAAAAATATACAGAAATTGTAATTTATTTTCGATATAATTTCACTCATTTTTTATATTTTGTTTAGGCTTCTTCTCGCCTGTTCAGTGCATGTTGTCCTTCAGAGAAGGCACCAATTTTATGGACAATTACAAATAAAAACGAAAGATGAATCATCGAAACTGTCCTGATTAAATAATAATATTTTCCATATGAAAAATTTAAATGAATAAAGAAAAGCCTTTTATTTGTTTTTTTAATATTTATTTATTTTATTTTAAACAGGAAATGGGTCCGTATTTCCACGTTAGAACATTTTCTTTGTCATTTCATAATCCTAAAAATGATTTTGGATCAGAATTCGGGTCTAGGTGAGGTCCAATTTCGTCGGGATTTTACCGGGATTCTCGATCCTGTTCTTCATAAATTGTGTTAGTAAATGATAACAAAAATTTTTGTTAACAACACTATTATAATTACCAATGAAAACACTTTAAAAAAATTTCCGCGTCTTATAACCTTCGGATTTTTTTAAATTTGGTGTTGGTTGTTTTATGAATTTAAAAAAAAAGTTTTCTTCTCAAATAAGAAAAGTCAGTAAAGA
This sequence comes from Heterodera schachtii, assembly GCA_023374025.1. NCBI lineage: Eukaryota > Metazoa > Nematoda > Chromadorea > Rhabditida > Heteroderidae > Heterodera > Heterodera schachtii. The sequence goes on along the minus strand of SIJG01000084.1, from coordinate 633,280 downwards.
AAAAAACACACAGTTTTTTTGTTGTTTATTTAGCCAACTTCAAAATATTTAAAATGACGAAAAAATAACAGCAAAAAAGAAAAAAATCCAACGGACTGATCAGAGCCGATCCAATTTTTATGACGTTGACATTTATCTGAACATTCAGTTCGTCCTCCTCATTAGCTGCTTCACGACATTTGCATCAGTTGTCTGTTAATGAACAAAGGACAGACGCCGACCAAATCACTTAAATTTATAATTAAACATAAATAAATAATTTAAATTAAAAAATAGCACACACCGACTCTGTGCTTGGTGCTCATACAATAGCAGCATCACGCGCGTTCTTCGGCACATTTTGCTGCTGGGTGCACTGGTTGTAGAACAGTTTAGCCAAGGCACGGTCGGACGGAAGAGAAATGGCACAACTGAAAAGCAAAATTAAAAAAAAAGTAATTAGCAAATTATTCTAGATAATAAATTTTTACTTTTTCTTTCATTTTAAAATTATACCAAAAAAAAAAAGAATTTTTATTTGTCAAATTAGGCAGGTTAAATAAGAAAGAAAAATGTCTTTTTTAGGTTTTCCAACACATGAAAAGGCATAAAAATTTTTCAGAAATATAAAAAATCTTATGACTCGGATCGAAGACCGAAACCCAACTCGGAAAAAACAATAGAACAGACTGACACATAAAAAGTCATGTTTTTTTTTTGGAGAGGGCACAGATTCACGAGAAACATTGGCCAAAATAGTTTTTTTTTTAATTTTTAGGGATTTTAGGACCTCAAATAAGCATAAAATAGGACATGAAAACTATATATAAAATGATGAAAAAACAACAAAGTCAAAATGTGTGTACAGAAAACGCACCCTTCGTCGCCGAAGCATTTGATAGACCGTTTCTTGGCACAATTGTTCATGCACTTTTGGAAGTTGCGGAATGCAAAGAAGGCGGCACGCGCCTTGCGCAGAAAGGCGCTTTTGTGCCGCTGCTCAAAGGCGGTGTCGTTGCTGGCGATGGCGGGTTCCATCCAACCGGCGTAGTCCGGCGCGGGCACCGAAATTCGCGCGGTTGCTGAACTCGTGCAGCTGTGAAATAAATATTTTTTAGAATTAAATAAAATTTAAAATAAGGAAAAAAAATACTAATTATCGTATTTCCTAAATAATTCCCAGGCATTTTTACTTTTAAACTCATTCAAAGGGTCTTTATTTTTTAACTCCAATTAAAAGGGTCTTTATTTTAGGCAGATGGGGGGGGGGGGTTAAATGTTATAAGGAAATATAAAGATTTTACATCAAAAATCGCGATCATGAAATAATACTAAATCGTATGAATAGAAACCCGAGAGTTGGATTTACTGGCATTTGAGATAAGGCGAAAATTTCATTAAAGCAACATGATTGCCGCCCAATTTACAAGTCCCAAATTCTTTTCACTCCCGTGGCAATCCGAAAATCAGCGATCAAATATACTGTAGGGCTTTTTTTCAAGATCCTCATTAGCAGCATGCACGAAAAAAGGCCCGCGATTCCTTTTCATTACACAATCCCCCGGGGGCATTCCTTACTAATTGTCCACGCGCTTGCGCATACATTCGTTCATCGGCATGGCCTCCATCTTCACATTGCGCCCAAAGCAATTGGTCAGCGGATGCGCGTCCCGCTGTTTGCCCGCGGCCGGCGTCGGCGCGTACGCGTCCAGCCAATGTGCGCACTCCAACTTGCACCCGTTCTCCACCTGCTTGAAGCCGTCGTCCGCGCACTTGGCTGCCTGAGCGCACGTGCACAGCAATGTCTGCAAATCGAAGGTGTCATGACAACGCGTACAAAACGCAACCCATTCATTTTTGTACAAAAGGCAACTCGTACAATTGCTTAGGGTAGGCCTAGGCTTTAGACTTATGTTTAGGAGTAAGCTTTAGGCTATGCCTAGGCTTAGGCTTAAGCGTAGGCTTTTTGTAAAATATGAGTTGACTTTTGTACGAGGTGCCATTGACCCCAAATATACGATGGAATGGAAGTTATTTTATTAGCCTTGCTATTATTATGGATGGATTTTACAAATTGTAAAGGGGAGAAAAAGATTGCCTTTAAGCGCCGCTGTCGAAATTTTCAAAATTTTCTTGTGATTTTAAGAGATTTTGCAATTTCGGGAAAAATCAAACCTAAAAATGTGGTAAAATCGTGAAACCCTTACCCAACGATATGTGTGTACTATTTGGCAAAGTTTTACCACTTTGATTCTTGCCTGGTTTTGTTTGCATTGGCCAACATTGGACAGGGCCAAGCAGACAGCAACAATGAATAAAAGGTCATTCTCACAACAAATCGAAGACAGATGGTATATAAAAAAGCAATGATTAAAAACTAATTTATTTTATAAAAAATTTATCTAACAATAAATTAAATAAATAAATAAATCTATTCAATTGAAACAGTAAAAATTCTTGCATTTTTTGTCTAATCCAAAAGCAATCAAATAATTTTTTAAAGGTTTCGTTATTAATTTCTTAGAACTTAGGGCGGATTTTTAAGGACGCAAAATTAATTGGCCTTGCAGGAAATTGCGTAAAAAAAAAAAAAAAAAATTTTTTTTTTGAAATGTTAAATTTGCCATAAACAAAAAACCTAATTATTTATTTTATGGCAACAAAATGCACAGCGGAGCATTATTATAATAATCACTCGCCACACATTAATAAATGGAGGAGAAAAGGTCAAATGGAGGAGGGGGAGGTGAATAATTGAAGAAAAAAATTAATGGATATGCTGGACAAATAAGTTGCGGCTAACAAATAAGTATTCAAAAAGAAACTTTAATCATTATTTTATTTAAGCAAAACGGTTCTTTGTACTTTTCCTTTTGAGACGCGCTTGAAATTTTCAAAAAAAACTATTTAAATTTTATTGGTCCTTTTTTTATCAATTTTTAACGAAACGGGCCAGTTGGCGTCTGGCCAGTTGCGTCTGAGCCAAGTTTAGACCACCATAACTTTTTTCTTTGTTAACCAAATCCAACAATGTTGGTATCATTCGAAAGCTCTTAACAAGCTCTATCGGCTATCCAAAAATCACAAAGGCATACCGACAACTAAAAAAGTTATAAATTAAAATATGCAAAAATTCTGACTTTTTGGTAGTGTTCATGTTACAACTTTTTATAAGTTGTTCAATCGCTTAGCAATACCTTATCAAAAGCTTCTAAACATGTAGAGCTTTCGAAATGAGTCCAAATTTATAAAATTTGACCAACAAAGAAAAAAGTTATGGTGCTTTATGCACAACTGACCCCTACCGATTTTTAAACGTATATTTTTTTTCAAAAAAGAAGAAAGCTTTTAAAATCTGACGAACTTTTTAAAAAACTATTAATATAAATTAGAGAAAAGCCTGATTCGATCACCAAGTCCAAAATTTAAATTAACGAATTTGGTACTGTTTTTAAATTTTCGACTTTTGGTAGAAAGTCGCGTCCGGAGTCCAAAGTTGGTAGAATGGGATGTAATATTTATGACAGTGGCCTCAAACACCTCTAAAATCAGTAAGCACATTTATTGGCATTTGAAAAAGTATACACGCCCGTAAATCGCAAAATTTTTCAAAACCACTAAATTTTTCAATTACCAAAATGTTTGGCATTAAATTTTTACTCATTTTGAAAAATGCATTTGAAACTCTCGAATGGGCCGCAACAACTGAACAAAAATTTCTTAACATTTGCACTGCTCTCTTCAATATTTATTATTTATTATTATTTTTTTTTTTGTTATTTTTATAAATATTTCTTTAAATATTTCTGGGTTTACGTATGCTATGTAAATTTTTAAAATAATTTTCGAGGGGGAGGGGGGGGGGGTCAAAAAACCTTGAAGTACCCAAAATATTGGTCTTTTTTTAATTAATTATTAATTTCCGTACTGTAAAATCAAACCACTCCAAATTTCGCGTGAGATTTTGTACACAATTTTTGGGTTTGATGGAATGAAACGGGGAAAATTTTCATTATTTTCACTTTGTTTTTCGTCCCTCGTCTAAATGACGTGGGACTTTGTCCGTAAATTGTGAATAAAAACTGCCGAAAGTTCAGTACACAAGAAAATGGATTCAAATTGACTACAAATGTGCCAAAACGGAAATAAAAACGTGCCAATTGCTTATATAAATCCCCCAATAAAAATCCGTCTGTCTGTCAATTTCCGTATAAATTCAGTGCCCCCATCCCAAAAAATCACTTTTCAAAAGTTTCCAAATTTTGAAATGCTTTTCCTCTCTTTTCCGTCTCTCACCCTCCGCCAAATTCGCCCCTCTTTCTGTCGCTGTTTTTCCTTTCTGCTTGTGTTTTGGCAATGCTTTTTGATCTGATCAGCAGCGGTCGATCACTTCCACTGGGCCTAACCAACGAAAGGCTTTTCTTCTCCAAGGCATTACGGTAAGTATTTAACTTGGGTATAGCACATATACTGTAAAATATAATCCCAACAAAAATTAATCACTATTTTTTTAGTTCGACATAACAACATTTTGCTTCAACTTCGCACTGCCCCACCGCCGATGTTTGGATTGAAAAAGCGGCGGCAAAAATTCGGACATATTGTTGGCAAAAAATATACAGAAATTGTAATTTATTTTCGATATAATTTCACTCATTTTTTTATATTTTGTTTAGGCTTCTTCTCGCCTGTTCAGTGCATGTTGTCCTTCAGAGAAGGCACCAATTTTATGGACAATTTCAAATAAAAACGAAAGATGAATCATCGAAACTGTCCTGATTAAATAATAATATTTTCCATATGAAAAATTTAAATGAATAAAGAAAAGCCTTTTATTTGTTTTTTTTAATATTTATTTATTTTATTTTAAACAGGAAATGGGTCCGTATTTCCACGTTAGAACATTTTCTTTGTCATGTCATAATCCTAAAAATGATTTTGTATCAGAATTCGGTGAGGTCCAATTTCGTAGGGATTTTACCGGGATTCTCGATCCTGTTCTTCATAAATTGTGTTAGTAAATGATAACAAAAATTTTTGTTAACAACACTATTATAATTACCAATGAAAACACTTTAAAAAAATTTCCGCGTCTTATAACCTTCGGATTTTTTTTAAATTTGGTGTTGGTTGTTTTATGAATTAAAAAAAAAGTTTTCTTCTCAAATAAGAAAAGTCAGTAAAGAAAAAAAACAGTTTTTTTGTTGTTTATTTAGCCAACTTCAAAATATTTAAAATGATTAAGCAAAAAAAGAAAAAAATCCAACGCATTAATCAGAGCCGATCCAATTTTTATGACGTTGACATTTAACTGAGCATTCAGTTCGTCCTCCTCATTTGCTGTTTCACGACATTTGCATCAGTTGTCTGTTAAGGAACAAAGGACAGACGCCGACCAAATCGCTTAAATTTTATAATTAAACATAAATAAATAATTTAAATTAAAAAATAGCACACACCGGACTCTGTGTTTGGTACTCATACAATAACAAGCATCGCGCGCGTTCTTCGGCACATTTTGCTGCTGGGTGCATTGGTTGTAGAACAGTTTAGCCAAGGCACGGTCGGACGGAAGAGAAATGGCACAACTGAAAAGCAAAATTTAAAAATATTAATTAGCAAATTATTCTAGAAAATTAATTATTTTAAATTATTTCATTAAGATAACAAAATTTAATTACACGAATTTTATATAAAAAAACAGTTTTGGTCATTGTGAATTTTGTAACATATGAAAAAGTTTTAAATTTTTTGAGAAATAAAAATTCGTGTGTTCGAATCGAAGACCCGAACTCGACTCGGCAAAACAGAAAAAGGCAACTGAACCAAACGAAACATAAAAAGCCAAGTTTTTTGGGGAGGGCACAGATTCACGAGAAACATTGGCCAAAAATAGGGTTTTTTTTCCGTTTTTAGGCCTTTTAGGGCTTAAAATAAGCATAAAATAGGACATGAAAACATATAAAATAATGAAAAAACAACAAAGTCAAATGTTTGTACAGTAAACGCACCCTTCGGCGCCGAAGCATTGGATGGATCGTTTCTTGGCACAATTGTTCAGGCACTTTTGGAAGTTGCGGAATGCGAAAAAGGCGGCACGCGCCTTGCGCAAAAAGGCACTTTTGTGCCGCTGTTCAAAGGCGGTGTCGTTGCTGGCGATGGCCGGTTCCATCCAACCAGCGTAGTCCGGCTCGAGCACCGAAATTCGTGCCGTTGCTGAACTCGTGCAACTGTGAAATAAAGAAATGTTTTTAATTAAATTTAAAATATGGAAAAAAACACCATTATCAAAATACCGTATTTCCTAAATAATTCCTGGCGCTTTTATTTTTTAACTCCAATTATTATAAAAGGGCATTTATTTTAAGCAGATGGGGGGGGGGGGGTTAAATGTTATAAGGAAATATAAAGATTTTACATCAAAAATCGCGATCATGAAATAATACTAAATCGTATGAATAGAAACCCGAGAGTTGGATTTACTGGCATTTGAGATAAGGCGAAAATTTCATTAAAAGCAACATGATTGCCGCCCAATTTACAAGTCCCAAATTCTTTTCACTCCCGTGGCAATCCGAAAATCAGCGATCAAATATACTGTAGGGCTTTTTTTTCAAGATCCTCATTAGCAGCATGCACGAAAAAAGGCCCGCGATTCCTTTTCATTACACAATTCCCTGGGGGGATTCCCTACTAATTGTCCACGCGCTTGCGCATGCATTCGTTCATCGGCATCGCCTCCATCTTCACGTTTCGCCCGAAGCAATTGGTCAGCGGATGCGCGTCCCGCTGTTTGCCCGCGGCCGGCGTCGGCGCGTACGCGTCCAGCCAGTACGCGCACTCCAACTTGCACCCGTTCTCCACCTGCTTAAAGCCGTCGTCCGCGCACTTGGCCGCCTGCGCGCACGTACAGAGCAAAGTCTGCAAACCGATAAGTCATGACAACGCGTATAAAAGACGACTCGTACAATTGCTTAGGTTATGCCTAGGCTTTAGGCTTATGTTTAGGCGTAAGCTCTAGACCATGCCTAGGCTTAGTCTTGCTTGAGTCTAGGCTTAGGCTCAAGCTTAGGCTTTTTGTAAAACCTGAGTTGACTTTTATACGAGGTGCCATTGACACCCAAATATACGATGGAATGGAAATTCTTTTATTAGCCTTGCTATTATTTTTAAGAGATTTTGCAATTTCGTCAAAAATTAAACCTAAAAATTTGTTAAAATCGTGAAACCCTTACCCAACGACATGTGTGTACTATTTGGCAAAGTTTTACACTTTGTTCTTGCCTGATTTTGTTTGCCGTGGCCAACATTTGACAAGGCCAAGCAGACAGCAACAATGAACAAAAAGGTCATTCTCACAACAAATCGAAGACAGATGGTATATAAAAAAGCAATGATTAAAAACTAATTTATTTTATAAAAAATTTATCTAACAATAAATTAAATAAATAAATAAATCTATTCAATTGAAACAGTAAAAATTCTTGCATTTTTTGTCTAATCCAAAAGCAATAAAATAATTTTTTAAGGTCTCGTTGGTTAATTTCTTAGAAACATGGGCGCTTTTTAAGGACGCAAAATTAATTGGCCTTGCAGGAAATTGCGTAAAAAAAAAAAAAAAAAAAAAAAATTTTTTTTTGAAATGTTAAATTTGCCATAAACAAAAAACCTAATTATAATTTATTTTGCATTGGCAACAAAATGCACAGCGGAGCATTATTATAATAATCACTCGTCACACATTAATAAATGGAGGGGAAAAGGTCAAATGGAGGAGGGGAAGGTGAATAATCCGCCATCAGCAAAGAATAAAAATGGACAAAATGATGAGTGATTTCCCATGCCGCTGATGACAGGGCAATTAAATGTATTAATTATGCCTTCGGCAAATTTTTGAATGAAAAATTAATGGAGATGCTGGGCAAATAAGTTGCGGCTAACAAATAAGTATTCAAAAAGAAACTTTAATCATTATTTTATTTAAGCAAAACGGTTCTTTGTACTTTTCCTTTTGAGACGCGCTTGAAATTTTCAAAAAAAAACTATTAAAATTTTATTGGTCCTTTTTTTTATCAATTTTTAACGAAACGGGCCAGTTGCGTCTGGCCAGTTGCGTCTGAGCCAAGTTTAGACCACCATAACTTTTTTCTTTGTTAACCAAATCCAACAATGTTGGTATCATTCGAAAGCTCTTAACAAGCTCTATCGGCTATCCAAAAATCACAAAGGCATACCGACAACTAAAAAAGTTATAAATTAAAATATGCAAAAATTCTGACTTTTTGGTAGTGTTCATGTTACAACTTTTTTATAAGTTGTTCAATCGCTTAGCAATACCTTATCAAAAGCTTCTAAACATGTAGAGCTTTCGAAATGAGTCCAAATTTATAAAATTTGACCAACAAAGAAAAAAGTTATGGTGCTTTATGCCACAACTGACCCCTACCGATTTTTAAACGAATATTTTTAAAAAAAAAAGAAAGCTTTTAAAATTTTGACGAACTTTTTTGAAAAACTATTAATATAAATTAGAGAAAAGCCTGAATTCGATCACCAAGTTCCAAAATTTAAATTAACGAATTTGGTACTGTTTTTAAATTTTCGACTTTTTGTTAGAATTCGCGTCCGGAGTCCAAAGTTGGTAGAAATGGATGTAATATTTATGATCAGTGGCCTCAAACACCTCCTAAAATCATTAAGCACATTTATTGGCATTTGAAAAAGTATGTTAAATTAGTCCGGCAAATTAGAAAGTACCAAAATTTTTAACAAACGAAAATCCCTATTCACCGGTCCGTTTCCATTCCCGGAAACACGGACCCAGACGGGGAAGAATTTCCTATTTGGTAAGAAGATTATATTAACAATTGGAAAATATGAATCTGAGCTCCCAAACTCAAAAACACCCAAAACCACTTTTATAGGTTTTTTTATGCGCTAAAAATGATAGAACAATCAAAAATTTTGATGCGCTTCAACTTTAAACCAGTTTTTGAACCGGTTTAAAACTCGAAAAATTGAGGAAAAAGGAGGCCTCCTGACCTTTTAAAAGGGTCCAACCCAGGCAAATTTGGTATCATTCGACAGCTCTTGACGAGCTTAGTCTAAAATTCAGGGAATGAAGTCGAACGGACCTCATCTGACAATGATAGGGTTTTGAACCGGTTCAAAATCAATGAAAATTTGGCGCAACTGCAAATTAAAAAAAAATTTTTTTTTCCCTTATTGCGCTAAAAAACCGCCGCACACTCGACTACGGCGGCCAGTAGGTGGGGCGAGACTACGGGCTACGGAAGAAGTCCGCGCGTGATCCGCAGGCGGTTGACTGATTGGCGGGGGCCCTTCGGGCCCCCGCAGTCAACCGCCTGTGGCGCTCGTCAGACTTTTTCCTCCGCCCTCCGTCTCGCCCCACTACTTGCTCCGTCTTCGCATGCTCCCTTTTGCGAAAGTTAGCTTGTCAAATTATTTTTGTTCATCCTTTATTTCTTTGGTACTGAAGTGTCGCTTTTCACTGGGACTAGTTGTCCAGGTGCTTGGATGGCGTCAGTTTTGCTTTATTCTTGGATTTTTAAATTTAACTCGTCAAGAGCTGTCGAATGATACCAAATTTGCCTGGGTTTGACCCTTTTAAAAGGTCAGGAGGCCTCCTTTTTCCTCAATTTTTCGAGTTTTAAACCGGTTCAAAAACTGGTTTAAAGTTGAAGCGCGTCAACTTTTTTGATTGTTCTATCATTTTCAGCGCATAAGAAAACCTATAAAAGTGGTTTTGGGTGTTTTTGAGTTTGGGAGCTCAGATTCATATTTACCTAACAATTTTTTATTTTGTAAAACTGAACATTTGCAAATTTTAGAAATCGCAGATTTCCAACTTTCGGCATTTCTGTGCCGGAATCCGATTTCTTTTTTTGGCCTCGAATCCCACAAATAATTTACGAAATTTTAAACAAGAAGCATCATTTAATTGAATTGAATCCATTTACAATAAATTAGATAATTAAATGCGCACATTTTTCATGTCCATTATGACTTTTCATATTTCACAATTTCATTCCGTTTGGCTTTTCAACCAGTCCAATTGTTGAATCTTGTTACGACGTTTACTGGAATCCTCGGATTTGAATTTAGTTGTTGTTGCTGCTCGGTGCCAGCGGCAGCGGACTTTTTGATGCCAATGCTCACCAAAAGGGCGTTAATTTCGTCGCGATATAAATGGCTAAAAATAATTTAAAAAATTCATAAGCTAAGAATTTAATAGAATTAATATGGCGCCAAACTTTTGGCACAAAAATTTATCGCAAACAAATATAAAAACAATGAAATAGAATTTAGAATATTTAAATAAAATTGTAAAAAATGCGAAAAAGTTTACACTACTAATAGTAAGTGTTATTTATACCTAAAATAGTAAAGTGTCGGCGCATTTGCCGACCCCGTAATGCATGAGGAAATGGTGGTGAATCCGGTACTGATATAAGTGGTCGTAATAGGCAAAAATTGGGCAAATTTTAAAAATTGGAAAAGATAAATTGTCGGGAACCATCCAATCGTCTCCAAAAAGACGAGGAAAAGCAAAGAGCGGAAAATGCTTTTTGAGAAATGTTGATTTTCTGAAAAAAGATATTGCCAAACTAATGAAAGCATTAAACTTGTTGTTAACCACGATTAAAATTGAATAAATAATTAAATTATTGTAAAATCAAATATTATTTAAATGAAACAAATTAAAGGTTATTTTAAATGATTTATTCGAAAAACGATTAAAATAAGCTTCTGCAATTCTAAGTCTATTTTGGCATTTTTTATACATATTTTCACGCTTTTCAACAAATTCCTATTATTGAGCCTGGAAACATATTTGGAATTTTTAGTGTCAATCTCCGTTTATTAATGTTTTTGTTTTAGTTGAATGTCTTTAAGTTATTGTATGTATTTACCTTTTTTAAATTTCAAAATCACATAAATTGAAATATAAATGACGACCAACAAAATGTGCAAAATTACTGCTCGGTTAAAAGCAATTGTGTAGGAAAGACCGCCCAATCCGGCGACCAATGTCGAAGTGCAGAAAACCATTCTGTATTATGCCAAATGGGTGTCACGTAAAAAGGTAAAAAGGCAACTCGTACAATTGTTTAGGTTAGGCCTAAGCTTAAAGCTTAGGCCGCTAGGCTTTGCTTAGGCTTGTTTGGGTCTAGCTTATTTGTTAGGCTTAAGCTTAGTTTTTATTTTGTAAAATATGAGTTGTCTTTTGTACGAGTCGCCATTGACACGCCAAATTCAAATTTGAATCGCTTACGAATTGTTACCGTCCACCATTTCGTACTGCAGCCACATTACATAACAGTTGGACATTACAGAAAGCAACAAAAGTATGGCATGGAAGCGCTTGGAGTTGCCATTTTTGCTCCTTAAAAAAAGGAAAAATAAATTTAAATTTATATTTTTTACCAAATTGGAAACAAAACATTGGTCAAACGCTCAAGCGCAATTTGGAACATCAAACAGTTGGACATCATAACGCTGAAATAAGGCACCAATTGCAACCAAAAGCATAGCCAAAACGGCACAAAATTTGTGCCAAAAATTGGTAGAAGAAAAGTGATCAGAGCATTGAGTTGGAACAGTGCCAAAAATGCGGAATCCAAAGCGATCAACAAATTGCACATGCTTCTAAGGCTTCTGAATTAAAATGAGACGAAGAAATGCGGGATCGCGTGATTTGCGGGATTAATCGCGCAGAACTTCCCGCAAATTTTTTTTTTTGTGGTACTTTTCGGTTTTGTTCCTACGCCTCAAAATTAAAAAAAATGTCAATTAAGGGTGCGCTGAATGCATACAACTCTCGCATAAAATTTAACCAATCAACAGTGGGTGGAGTCATGATTCATCCCCAATTCCCTTTCGTAAAACGTGATGTAGATCTGTTCCCGGGCACACAAATATAGAAAATTTTGAGGTGTAGGAACAAAACCGAAAAGTACCAAACTTTTGAATCCCAATCCCGCAGCGGGACGCGCAAATTTGAATTGCCTGTCTCCAATTTTTAGTGTAAAATTTGAACTGTTTAACCTAAAGCAGAATTCCCAAGTTTTTTTTTCAAAATCAGGACAGATGAGGCTAAAAGTAAGATTCTGACACCAAAAATAAGATTTTTTTTAAAACTAATAATGAAAATCGACTTAAAAAATTTTTATTAGCGTAAAAAATAGGCTTGCCAATTGAAATTTTCAAAATCATCATTTGGAGTCAAAAATCACATTTTTGAAACTTTTATTCAAAATGAATTTTTTTGCGGCGCGCTTTTTCCAAAAAACTTTTTGGGAACCGCGGAGGTCCGGTGGAGCCGGTAGGCGCCGCCGGAAAATTTTTTGAAAATTTAATGCAATTTGTTAATAGATTTTTACCAAAAAAAAAAAAAATCAATTTTTGAGTTTTTTGAGCCAATGTTTCAATACCGTACTCTCTCCCCCTTTCTTTCTCTCTCTTTCTATCTCTCTCTCTCTCTCCTCTCTATTTGCTCTATCTCTCTCGCTCTCTTACTTCGATTTTAAAGTAGCGGCCACCAAAATGGCATTGAACAGAATGCCAATTGAAGAGAGTGCGCACTTTTCGCCCATTATCAGCCACATGGTCAGCGTATGTTGTCCTCCGTTTTGTTGAATCAATTCAACATAAGTTAATGGCTGTTGTTGCGACGGTTGTGTTGCGTTTAATGACATTGTTTTTTACTAATTAAAAAGTCTTCGAAGTCGACGCGGGGTTTTTAATGTTAATAATGTAAATGGCCGTTTGACTACCAACCGTCAAACGAACATGGACTTATGTTCCTATGGTTCTTCCTAGATATACATTTGCTTTAAGTTTATTATTTTTCTAGAGCTAAAAACCAATTTTCGAGTAGTTGGCGAAGCTAGAGTTGAGCGGGACCGGGAATTTTGACAAAAACCGGGACCGGGACTTGCCGGGACCAGAAAAGTCGGGACCGGGACCTCGATTTTCGCCCAGGACCGGGACCGCGAGAAAAGCCGGGACCGGGACCAACCGGGAACTCTCCCAAGAAAAAATTTTTTGAAAATTTTAGTGCACTTTGTTACGAAAATTGCTTATATTCAAAATGTACCCATAAATTTTTTAATTTTCGTTTTCGGGAGGAATTCGAAGAATTTTTTCATTATTCATTGGAAAATTTTTAAAAATTTTCATATCGGGGGGGGGGGAGGGACCTTGGAATTTTCTAAGTCCAAAATTCTGGTTTTTTTTTGTGGGTTTTTCGGCTGTTTAAAAAAAAATATTTTTAGCCGGGACCGGGACTGGCAAAACGTTCGATTTTAGGTGAGTTGGCGAAACCGTGCTGAGACTTAAGCAGGAAAGTGCAAGGTTGGACGAAGTACGAAAAAATGCAATTGATCAAATTAAAAGTAAAATAATCATTAAAAAAGCAAAATAATTATGTTAATTAAATTTATTAATACATTAATTTATAATTTCGCGACATAATTAAAATAATAATTTATATTAACAAAAAGTGATTTTGTTATATGGTTTGCTTTATTGACTTAAATTACTTTTGCTCTTCTCCCAAAAAATGTATACGAGATTACGTTGGAAATCATGGTTTTTCAGTTTTTAGAATTAAATTAAAACAAAATATGCATATTTGTTGTTATTTGATATTTAATTGAATTAATCCCATTAAACAATTTAGCTTCGGCTCATACTAATATAAAGTAATAATATATATTATTAAATTTAATTAATAAAAAAAAATATTTTGCTTTTATGATTACTTGATCTTTCCATACTTCGTCATAGCTCACAATTATAGTGGATATTGTATCGAATTTCTTCCAAAATATTTTGAAAATTTTTGAATTTCCATGGAAAACAAATACTGATAAAGATAAGTGGGTAAAATGTCAGATAGAGTTAGTTCCGTGAAGGTGTCACAACCCATTTTTGAGTGTGCTCTCCATGTCGCCTCAATGCCTTAAGTGTGCACTCTTGGGTCATTAGGACCAATGAAGTACATCTGATGATTTACAAACACAAAGTCTTCTAGTGCTTGCGCAAACAAAGTGAAATTTTTTATTTATTCATTTTATTGTTGAATGAAAAAATCTCCGAAATAAAATAAAATTGTAAAATTTACTGGATTTACAAATATTTGACGGACTCATAAACTCTGATTGGACTCATCAAAAATTCGATTGGACTCATAAAGTGCACTAGAGCCGAAACTTTTTGAAATTTTGCAGGATAATAGAAAACATACGAAAGATATTAAGATTTTAAAATTTCGTTCCTTTTGGGGCAAGTTATGAATAATTTTCTGTCAAAAATTTTCTATTTGATGGTTTTTTGACTAACGGCCCCAGCACCGGTAAAACCTAAAATCTGTAAAAATTTAATTGTTCAAAATGTCCCCATTTTTCACCCCTTCACACTTCTTTGTAAAATATCCAATTGTTGCCATGGGGCGGCACTTTCCTTTTATCTCTAATCCATCACATTTATTCGAGACCTTTTGCCGCAGCGGGATGCGTAAATTGAAACTTTCAGTACTCTATTTTTTAGACCGTAAAAATTTAATTTTCACATTGTCCCCATTTTTGGTGTGCCGAATCGAAAAAAGTATATGTGTGGGCGAAGCAATAAAAGATGGATGCGGGGTGACCAGAAGCGGGCGGTCGTTTCAGTCGGAAAATTATTTAGTAAATAAATTTTAATTGATGATTTACTAATAAACTAACTAAATACATAAATATATTTGGCTCTATTGCAGTTTATACCGTGGGAGCCGAAGTTACAAAAGTATCAATGATTGAAATATTTAAATTTAATTATTATTTAAATTTAAACTTAGTCAGATTAAAGTATTTAGCGACAGCTTCAAGTATCCTCTACTACTTAAATAATTTTTAAAAAATTAATAAAAACTTACAAAAAGTTGTTAGCAAAAAAGCTCAAAAAATTTAGAGTGAACAATTTTGGCCCTAACTTCTTTGAATTCAATAAAACTTATTGAAATTTAACTGAATAATAGAGTAATCTTTGGGCTATCTAATTATTTAAGCCAAATTAAAATTGTTTCTTTCTGAAAAAGTTAAGAAGGAATTAATAATGTCATATTTATGGTCATCCAAAAAATGTAAGGTCGTTTAAATGCATGAAAATTGTTCAAATATTCAATTAATCACATTGAACTTGTTATGAAAAAATAGCCATCAAAAATTTCAGCGAATTTCAAAAAAGTTAGGGTCAAAATTGTTCACTCTAAATTTTTTGAGCTTTTTTGCTAACAACTTTTTGTGAGTTTTACTAATTTTTTAAAAATTACTTAAGTAGTAGAGGATACTTGAAGCTGTCGCTAAATACTCAGTTTATTTAATTTGATTAAGTTTAAGCTAAGTTATGATTATGGCCATAAATTATATGCTTTTGCATATTCTTTCTGCGCATATGCTATGAAGAAAGGGGCTCAAAATAGCATTTCTACGTTAAAATTTTTTGGTTTGGTGAAGGTTTTTCGTGCATATAAAAGCATATTTTGGGGGTTTTCGAGAATAAATGCATATTTCGGCATTTTTGCTTTTTTTAGGGCATATTTCGGCCATTTTTAGCATATTTTCATAAGAAAATGCAATAAAAACGAAAATACACCCCTAACGATCGACTTTTTGGAAATTTTTACAAATAACACCCGTAAAAAATCAAAAAATTTTCAATTAAAAAAAGTTGATAATGTAAAAAATAATTTTCGTTTTAGCATATGATAAAAATTAAAAAAATTCGAAATTGCATAGATAAATTTTGAAACTCAAAATTTTATAAATTGTCTAAAAAACGTTCCTTAACAAATGTTTTGGAGTTTTTAAAGTCAATTCATAATTTTACATAATTTTTGGCACAAATTAAATTTAAATAATAAATAAATTTAAATATTTCAATCATTGATACTTTTTATAACTTCGTCCACATTGATACTTTTGTAACTTCGTCCTAGCATCGTTTATACGACCACAAATAAAGACAAGACCATAAAATAATTTGACAAATTTAATGCACCATAAATTTTTCTAAATAAGATTAAACCTTCTTGATATCATTCAATAGCCTCAATAATCCTCTTTTAGACCACAAATTCAAAAAATTTCGTTGTGTTTCAAAAAATTATAGCCAAAATGTTTAGAAAACCAATTTTTGAAGTTTTGTAGTCTAATAAACTCTTGAGGCCATCGAATGATACCAAAAATGTTTGAATACTTTTAGAAAAAACTTATAGCGCGAAAAAAAAATTTTTTCTCAGCTTTTTTCCGCGCTTTTTCTAGCCGGGTCTAGAATACTGTTAAATGATTGGAAGACTCGAAAGAATATTGCTTATTCCTTAGAAATTTTGAATTTTTATAATTTTACTTTAAGAGAAGAAATTTTACAAAATTTTTGGAAAAATCAATTATTCCCACAATTCTTTTTAAAAGCATATTAAATAATTTATTTGTCTAAAATGATAAATTTTCAATATATATTTGAAATAATTAATTAATTTATTTATTTATTAAAATAATTTTCCATACTGAAACGACCTCCGCTTCCGATCGTCCCGCGACCGGAAAATGCGTCAGTGATACAAATATTTTAAGAGTATTGTAGTATAAAAGTAAAATTCTATAAGAACATAGTCCTGAATTCGAACCCCGGACCCGAATTCGAACAAAAAGTCGAATTTTCAAATTTTCGAATATTTTTTGGTCGATTTCTTAACGGTACATTTTCAAAAAAAATATTTATTTTTTAACAAGAAATTTTTATAAATTTTCAAAAAATATCAAAATATATAAAAAAGAAAATGAAAATGTGTACGAGAAAATTACTGCTTCCCAAATAGAAATTTCACCATTAATTTGCAATTGATCACGTGCTAGAATTTCACACAACAATTTTTCATCGATTTGCAAAAATTCCTCCGATTCGATCAAAGTGTCAGCATTTTTTGTCAGTGTAAGCCAAACAATCATTGGCAAAATCCAAAATAAAAAATATTTATAAATAAGAATTGAATTTTAATTTGCTTAAATTCATTTTCAATTATTTCTCTCGCATTTTTAAGTCGAAAAGGCGAGCCAAAGCGAAAGCCAAAAAAACATTGCGCAGTTCAGAAATGGGAATTTGCAAAGACGGACAAACCAATCCAGGGACATTGTATTTTTTGGCTAATTAATAAATTCAATAATTAATGAAATTTATTTTCAAAAAAAAAAATAATCCACCGGGATAAAGGACTGCCATTAAAATTTTCAAAATTTTCAGTAGGCAGTCCTGGTTCTAGGCTTCAAGTCCAACTTGCTTACAGGGACTCATTTGTCAGTCCCAATTCTAATTTGGCTTTACCATTTGTTGGCTTGCTTGTCGGGACTTAAACCGGAACCCCCCGGGCCCTTTTCTCTTTTTCCTGGTTGGCAAGGCATTTACCCCCCCCCCCCCCCCCCCCCCCCCTCCCCCTCCGCCCTTGTCCAGCACAGTGGGATTAAGATGCTTTATGATTTTGATTATTAATAAAGTTGCAGAAAAAATTTCGCTTTCGCGTTTCGCAATTTCGTATTTTTTGGAGTTTCGCATTTATTTTCATTTTGCCTTTTCTGCTTTCGCAAATTTCGCGTTTCGCATTTTATTTTTCGATTTGGCCCATCCCTGCTGTGTGGGCAAAAGCAGAGAAATTCTGGGTAATTTGGCAAAAAAAAACAAACTTTTTTTGGTAATGAAATAAAGTAAAAGTTTATTATTTAGAATAATTTGCTAATTAATATTTAAATTTTGCTTTTAAGTTGTGCCATTTCTCTTCCGTCCGACCGTGCCTTGGCTAAACTGTTCTACAACCAATGCACCCAGCAGCAAAATTTGCCGAAGAACGCGCGCGATGCCTGCTATTGTATGAGCACTAAGCACAGAGTCCGGTGGGGTGCCATTTTTAAATTTAATTTATTTGTTTTATGTTTAATTATCAAATTTAAGTGATTTGGTCGGAGTCTGTCCTTTGTTCATTAACAGACAACTGATGCAAATGCCGTGAAACAGCTAATGAGAAGGACGAACTGAATGCTCAGTTAAATGTCAACGTTGATATACTTAATTTCCTATTTCTTTCTTTCTCTCTCTTATCCTCTGATAATTGTTCGCCCGTCAATGTCATCCCGGGGGGCGGTCCTTCCTTTCTCTAATCGAGACTCTTTATAAGTGTTCATCCGCCTCTTCTTTCTCTCAGTCTTGCCCGGGGCTCCCGCCCATCAGTCTCTGTCCCCGAGACCGAATCGGGTTGGGGGGTCGCCCATTGTATCCTGAACATTGGACACCAGAATAAAGACTGATTTGTTGGACATCGGAAGAGTAAGACATTGACACTAATACCTTTTGGGCACCCCCCTTTTCCCTATCTCCATTCATGGAGGTCCCGCCTTAGGGGACGAGACTTGGCGAGACTGATTGTAAATAGCTGCACATAAACGGAAAAATTTAATAAAATAAATTAATTAAATAAAGTTTAAATAACGTTAAAAAGCATTTAAATGAAAATTGTCCGATCGATTGGCGTTGAAGCAAAAAGGAAAATGGACAGACAAAAATTTTAAGGAAATTAAAGGGCGTATGGATCAATTTAACAAAAAGAACAAAAGAGAGGCCCGCTGAGAAATTGGCCGAAAAGTGATTGTTGAATGATCGGCGGCAGCTAAAGAAGCAATCAATGAGAAGGAAATTGAGCAAATTTTTGGGAAAAGGGATTTTACATTAAACAGCAGAAGTGAATGGCACAGGCAACGGATCAAACCCACGAGTGCGACGAGTGGAACGATTAGCCGGACGAGAAATTTCGGCCTAAGAATTAATCAGTCAACGAAATATGGTGGAAAAATACGGTATTTTTGCAACGGCGACGGGTGAGGCATTTGTAAATGCCAGAAGAGACGGTCAAAACAACGCCGAAACAAAATCCGCCAATAAAAGCAGCAAGGAAAAGCCAAAGGAAAGAAATGGCATGCAATGAAATGTAGTTTTCAAAAGTGTGGGGATTGGCACCAGGAGGAAGGCAAATGTTGGGGCTGGTATAAAGCACGGGCTCCCAACAAACATTGGGCAATTCACAGGGCACGGCACAATTTGCCTTCGTTTCCCAGGCAGTTTCGGCCATAATTCAAATTTTGCTTTCAATAAGAAGAAATAAAATAAATTAAATTACGGAACGAAATGACTGGCCGGAGGAAGTGCGAAAATTAACGGCGTTTACCATCGAATCAATGTCCCCACCCCTTGTCCATTCAAATTCACTCTTTTTGAACAATTATTTAAATTTTCCATTTCCTTCACACCCCGCCCCGACTTCTTTTCAAATTCACAAAAAATAGTTAATTCTCCGAACACATCTGTTCATCTTTTTAATTGCTCCGATCGCAGAAGTGGCGAGCAAAGGCCAAAAGGCGGCTGACGGCAAACGATAAAGGCGCCTATTGTTGGCCGAAGGGGCTGCTTGGATAAACCAATGACAAAAATGTTGATGTTGAAAGTGAAAATGAAAGAATGAAAGAAATCACGAGAAATTCCGATAGAAAATTGAGCTCAATTGGGTAGATAATTAACGGCCAAAAGTAATTAACGAAAAATTAAAGGAACAGAAAGAAGCGAAAAAGCAAAGGCCAAGTGTTGAATAAAAATAAAGATAATGAGAATTGGCAAATGTTGCCAAAAATAAGATGATCGGAAAGAAATTAATTGGCAATTACGAGAGTCAGCAGTTGATGGAACAAAGAGTCATTTGGCAAATCCTAGGCATTTTGCTTAAAACAATAGCGATCGGACAGCATCCTTACCTTTTTGTTATTCATTTTTTTTTCTCGAGCAATTACCAATCGGCTTTTCGTTTTTCTTATCAAAAGGGGATTTTTTCATTTAAGCCAAATATTTTAAAAAAAAACCAAAACACCGAAATTGTCGAACCACCAATTTTTGTCGAACGGAACATCACACAGTCGAGAGTGGGCGAGACCGGTACTGATCAGTGATCACAGCGGAACATTTGCGGCGCGGACGTGACTTTTCGAAGGAGACAATTACGGACGCCGTGTTCAGCTACAAAGTGGACCAAATTGAAGCAGTCGCTCGAACGGACAAAAAAGGTGAATTCAATTTTTGAAAAAAGGTTTTAAAAAAGGGCCATTCGTTTAAAATACAAAAATTGCCTGTAATTTGGAAAGAGTGAAAATTAATAAAATTGAGAGGAGTAATTTGAAGGAGTGTAAATTGAAGGCAATAAAGTGAAAGATTTAAAGTACTGTCAAATTGAGTAAATTGTGCGAAAAGACCAAGAGTGATTAAAAATAAAGCTGAATTTGAAGGACGGCAGAAAAAAGATAAAAACGAAATCCTCTGAAGTGCCTGATTATTTACAGAGGGGATTTAAGGACAAAGTTAAGAGCAATTCAGAAAGAGACAAAAGGACAAAGGAAAGAGATATTAAAAAAGGTCAAAGCCAAAGTGAAGAAAAAATGACGGACATTAATGATTTGGAACTGAAATACCAAGTCTTAAAATTAAAAGTGGATGAATTGGAAGGCAAATTGACTAATAAAATATCAACAAATTTGCCGTCGGGCGTCAAAATACCCAAATATAGCGCCATGGGCGACTTTCACAAATTTTTAAAAGAATTTAACATTTTGGCTACGGCGTCCAACTGGCACCCCAGCGACTGTGTTCGCATGTTACCCTTATTTTTAGAGGGGGAGGCAAAAGAGATTTTTATGAATATACCCGCGGACAAAAAGAAAACTTGGCGGGAACTGACCGAGGCATTAGCGGATCACACAAAAAAGGTGGATGGACCAATGTGGGCTAAAAAAGTGTTGGCAAAAATAAAGATGGGTCAAGAGACCGTGACTGAGTATGCAAATAAAATAAGGGAACTTGTAGAACAGTCTTCGCCTGATCCTGCATATACCAAGGATGCCAGAGAGAATGAGTCAATTCACTACTTTTTAAACGGATTACCAACATCCCTAAAGCGAAAGTTATTTTTTATGGATAAGCCGAAAAGCCTTATCGAAGCAATTTCTCAGGCAAAAAAGGTCCTTCAGTTAAAAGAAGAACTTGAAAATGACGAGAAAGGTGATGAGTTTAGACATCAAATTGCTGAGCTAAAAGAACAAATTAATGCAATTTCCATAAAAAGTAAAACAAATGAAGAAGGAATAAACAGAGAATTTGTAAATTCAAATTACAACAGAGGGAGTGATTACCGTAGGCCAATCAGAGGAAATTGGCAGCAAAACCGAAATTATACGAGAGGTGGATATAGCGGTGGATTCGTACCAAGAAATCCAAATTTTATCCCGCTTGGTCAAAAACGAATGTGGAATGGAAATAATTCGAATTCGAACCGATTTAACCATAATGAGCCAAGGGGAAGAGAATTCGGTAACAGAGGCAATTTTCAGAATTATCGTGGTAATTTCCGAGGAAATGGTAACGAAAAACAGAGATACCGAATAAACATGGTGGGAGCTGAACAACCACAGTCAAGTTCATCGAGACGTTCTCCGACCCCGACTTTTACATTTTTAACAGTTTCAATGGTTTTTGCTGTTCTGTTTGGCACTTTTAGTCTATCAAGTGGACAATACCAAATTTGTTCTGAACGTGTTCAGACAACCCCAATTCTGTTACCAAATATTACGGATTGCTCCATTCCAAAATACCAAAAGGCGGCGGAAAATAAAATAAGCTTGTTTTTGCCAGTGCGTTTACCTAAACAATTTGTTGTTTATAAATGCTATCAGAAATTGACCAAAATATGTACCGGAAATTTTTTGTTTTTATGGAAAGGAGTAAATAGCCAGGAGACAACGGTGAGGGGAGTGTCTCACGAAACTTGTCAAAAATTTAAACATAAAATGGGCGGCTCAATGAATCGACTTAGTGAGAATCTTTGGGCCACGGAAAATCCCGAAAAGTTGACATATGCCTGGACTGGCGAACAATGCGAGACAACGGTAAATGACTTTTTGGAAGAAGGAAAAGGGGGAATTTTGGACTTTTTCCTAGTCACTTCTTTTGGGCATAATTTGAATCCGTATAAAACTTGGGAAGAATTGCCAAGAAAAACATTCATTTGGGAAATTCCTGAGCCAAACGAGGAATATTGGGCTACACATTTTTCGGTTGGCGAATTCAAGGCCGAAATAACAGAAAATGCAGTGGTAATTGAAAGTGAGCAAAGTGTATTTTATTTCGAAAAAGAGGCTACTGACGAAAGGGAGGGCATAATCGGTGTCCCCGAAAATGCCTATAAAATGTCAAACGATGCTTTTATTGTCCTAAGCAAATCGGAAATACGGGAAAAACGAGAAACACCTAAAATTGAGCCGAAAAGAAAGGAAAGGCCGGTAAAACAGGAAGTTCAACTGAAAAGTGAAATTGGTAAAAAGGAAAATGTTTTGAAAACAAAGGAACAAAATGCTACAGTATCTGTTTTACCAAAGAGTACTGTAAAGCTGGTCAAGGACAGCCAACAAAAAATGTCAAATCCAATTAAAATCTTACCTCAAAGTACTCAAAGTACAGTAACCACAACTTATAAACCTCAAGTCAAAATCTCCACAACAGTAATGCCTGTCACTAATAGAATAAGCACAACGACAAGCACCACTCCTAAGCCAATTACTGTTCAAAGGGTTGTAACATCAACCAGTCCTCCAAATGCTAATGATGATGGACATTTTGAGACCATTTCAGTAAAAAGGCCTCAGAATGAGCAAATTTATCAAGCAAAGGGAAGAGAGTTTAAAAATTTGGGAAATCTTTCTGAAAGCACCACGACAAAAAAGCCTATTACTGTTACTGTCACAAAAGTTGGGGCGAATATTCAAAAAAATTTGACCGTGTCTAAACCAGTTAAAATTCACAAAATTGAAAGCCCGTTGGTATCAACTGCGACACCAACAAAAAGCGTAACAATTACACCAAAACCCAAGAATGGAGTCAAAAAATCTAATTTCGTGCCGGAATTCAAAAAAATTGTTACCACGACCGTAACCACTTCAACTGTAAAGCCCATGGTAACAAGTACTTCTGTCACTACGGTTTCTACAAAAGGCACGCAAAATGCGAGTGAAATCACAGTGTTGCCAATTGGCAAAACAAATTCAAGCTTAACGATTGGCTCACGAATTAATTCAAATATTTTCTCGGGATTAGCAAATGTCACCGAAATCATTAAGTCAGAAATGGGTGAGAACATTGAGACTGAATATGAAACGGAAAACGAGATCGAGACACGTACAGAAAATAGTTTGGAGAATGAGAATGAGAGCCTTGAGGAAATGGAAATGAATTTTGTAAATGAGGAAAATGAAGGGAGTAATGAGGAAGAGTATGTTCAATTTGAAGTGTTAGAAAATGATAGAAGAAAACGCACAACAGTGACCACGCCTGATGCGCAATGGCTTAAAAAAGTTGAAAAAAGTAAAAAAAGGGGTAAAGCGGGACAGGAAAATAAGAACATGAACACTCGCGTTAATTATGCGATGTACAGATTGGACGAAGCCAGAAAGCAACAATATGATCAGATATATATTCAGGCATGTGAGAGTACTAAATTTCAAATGCAATTGGCAAGGGCAATCTTACAGATAAATCCAAATGAGGGGGTTAGACGAATTTTTGACAGAGATGATTTGGTCGCGCATTGGGAAGGTGATAATTTGGAAGTTGGATTTTGCGCACCACTAACACCTGAAAAAATATTTTGGGACAAAAAAATTGGTAATGAGTGTTACGAATGGACACCAGTTTTTGCAGAAAATACAGTATTTTTTATTAAACCCGGCACAAGAGAGTTGAGCATCTTGGGAAAAAAGTCGGAATGTGTGGAAAATGGCAGTCCAAAGGAAATGCAAAATGAGACTCAAAAGGAAATAATACAAAAAATGGGTGAAAATATTGAGAAAATACGACCCAAGTACCGAAATATACAAAATCCGTTAATTTTAAAAGCCGGAGCACTTTTTGAATCAGACAATGTGCGAATTGAGGAAACAATTCGTGAATATCGCTCAAAAATGAATAATTTGCCCACACCAACATTACGTTTAGTCGAAAAACCAAATATTACGGAAATTATTAAATTGGTTAAAAGCGAGGCAAATGAAACGCTTGGTGTGATAATTGGTAGATCCGGAGATTGGTTGGAAATAGTAAAGAAAATTCCGGAGAAAACCAAGGAAGCATTAAATTATTTGAAAGGCCTATCATATATAATGATGGCAATACCATTATTAATTCTTTTGGCATTAATTGGATATATTGGAATTAAATACAGACTGATAATATTTGCCGGGGTTCGTGCTGGGTCAGTATTAGCAAGAGTGCTAAGAGCAATAATGGGAATGAAAAAACGAAGTACAAGAGTTTTGGCGGTCCCAACGGCTCCAGAGTTGGATCCAATCGATGAAGAAGCTTATGTTCTGGATTATCTGCCTCCGAGACGGGTAGCAGCAATTACGAATGACCCGCGGAGACTCCCATCCATTCGGGTCCGCCTAAATGATTTGTTAACAGCAGCCTTGGTTGATTCTTGTGCTAGTGTATCGTACTGTAGGGAAAGAACAGCCAAAAAGGCAGGACTTAAAATTTTGGAGCAAAATGACGGAAAAGGAAATTTGACTGCGGCAAACGATTCGAGCATAGAAATTTTGGGGAAAACAATGGCAAAACTTCGAATTGAGGATAATGTGACTGGAAATGTCGGAGAATGGGAAGTTGTATTGCTTGTCTCAGTGGACGAACATTGTCCCGGTCCTTTGTTAATTGGATTACCGCTTCTTATGGATTTAAAAGGCGTAATTTCACTGGGAGAGAAAAGAGTTAGACTTGGTGATGTGTGGACAAACATTGTGTCAGTAATTGGGTCCGAAAAGCCAAAACCACCGTCTGTGGTACTTGAAAATACGGAAGTTTTAGAGCCAAGGTCGGAAAATATACTTTCGGCAAAAGTAAACGAATGTTTTCCAATGGAACAAAATTTTTTGGTGAAAGGAATTAAGCTTAAATATCCCGGAATAATTGTTGGACGAACCTTGGTTTCACCAGGAAATAGTAAGAATGTAACAATACAAATTTTAAATGCGGGAAATTCAGCGGTTAAATTATATGGAAAGTCACATTTGGCAGATTTGGAATCGGTTCAAATTAATGCATTACCAGGAGATGAAATCCCAGCAAAAGATTACATTCCTCCAGAGACCCGATGGAGCGAAAATTTACCAAAATTACCGGAAAACGGACTAAATAGGCCACCATCAAAAAGAATCAATCTTGAGGGTACAAAATTAAGTGAAAATGCGCAAAATGATTTAAAGAAAATTGTGGATGAGTGTTCAGAAGCTTTTGTAGGGGATGATGGAAAAATTGGCAAATATAACGGACCAATTGTGCATAAAATTGACCTAATTCCTGGTTCGTTACCATTTCATTGTCGGCCATATCGGTACCCACCGGAAACTCAGAAAGAAATCGAAAGGCAAATCAAAATGATGCTGGATCAAAATATAATAAGGGAATCAGAATCTGAGTTTGCTAGTCCTATAGTGATGGTCCCTAAGGCAGATAAAAAGTCGTGGCGTTTTGCGATTGACTACAGAGCACTGAATAAAATGACAAAAAAGAGAGTATTTCACTTGCCAAACATTCAAGAGTTGTTAGATCTGATGGGGGCAAAGAAATTTTACACGTGCATGGATTTACAGCAAGGATTTATGCAAATTCCGGTTGCCGAAGAAGACATTGAAAAGACGGCATTCATTTCACACTTAGGCATTTTTGAATTTATAACGATGCCTTTTGGGCTAACAGCGGCCCCGGACACCTTTCAGAGAGTCATGAACTCGTTGAGAAGACGGTTAACAGCTGCCATGTTAATTTATTTGGACGATATAATAATTGGCAGCGAAACCGAAGAAAGTCATTTAACGGATATTAAGAATTTTCTTTTATTGCTAAAAAAAGTTGGACTTAAATTAAAATTGGAAAAATGCCATTGGGGAATGTCAGAAATACGGTACCTCGGCTTTTTGCTCAGTGAAAAAGGTGTTAGAATTGACCCAAAGCAGGTCGAAGTGGTACAAAATTTTAAGGCACCAAAAAGCCTAACGGAATTAAAGTCATTATTGGGAGCACTAACATATTTTCGGCGATTTATTCACAATTTTGCGCATATTGCTCGACCACTACAGACATTGACGCAAGATAAATTTGAAGGGAAAATAGAAGAAAATTGGGGCCCAGAGCAGGAACATGCTTTTCAAACTCTAAAACAAATGCTCACAACAGTACCAGTGCTACAGTCCCCAAGATTCGGGAGAGCATTCACAATTGAGTGTGATGCTTCAAAAAAGGCCATTGGAGCAGTTCTCCTCCAGGAGAATGGGCCCGTTGCTTACATTTCAAGAGCATTAAATCGGCACGAAACAAATTACCCTTCAATTGAAAGGGAAGCATTGGCATTGGTGTATGCGGTTAAGGAATTCTCGCCATATATAGTTGGGTCTGGGGTTACAAAAGTAATCACGGATTGCAGTGCCTTGACCGGCATGATGAAAGCTAAGGAATTAAAAGGGAGACTTGAGAAATATCAAGTAACTCTCCAAAGTTTCGAATTAGAGATCATTTATCGCCCGGGAAAAAAGAATAAAGTGGCGGATTTTTTGTCTCGATATAATATACCGGGAAATGAAAAAGATTGTGAACCAAAAGTTGAAGAAAATGCAGATGAATTTGAATTTCAGCCAAAAATTTTAAGTGCAAAAAATATTAATGAAAATTTGATTGCCAAAAATGATGGAATTTTGAATGAAAATCCGAGAATAACCTTAAAAACAGTGATTGAGGCACAAACAAAGGTAAAGGAATTGGCCAAAATTTTCTACATTTTAAAAACCGGGAAGTGTCCAAGTGATGTTCTGAAATGGAAAAGAGTTGTTTCTGATTATAGCTTGATAAATGGAGCCATTTATTTTGTAAAAGGCAAAGAAAACATGGAGAAACCTAAATTAATAATCCCTCATTCATTAAGACAAAAACTTTTTCTTATTTTCCATTCAGAGGGCCATTTTGGACTCGAAAAGACTTGGCACGAAATCAAAGAGAGATTTTATTGGGTCGGAATGAAAGAAGATGTTAAACTGCTAATTGAGGCGTGTGAAAAGTGCCAAGTGAGGAAAATTCAGCCAGGGCAGGCCAAATCGGCTCCGAGTGTCCCAATCGAACCATCAAATGGCCCATTTCAAAGAATTCATTGCGATTTAATGGGTCCTTTAAAGAAAACCGAAAGAGGAAATTTGTATATTTTTTTGGCCATTGATAGTTTTTCAAAATGGGTCATGGCCAAAGCGATCGCGGATCAGAAAGCTAATACGGTATCGGAAATTTTTGTTGAAATGGTGATCCATCAACATTCAACTCCTGAGATTGTTGTGACTGATCAGGGAAGACAGTTCACTTCAGGAATTTTTAATGAGTTGGCAAAAATATATGGTTTTGAGCATGTTACTACAACACCATATCATCAACAGGCTAACGGAATGGCCGAAGGGACGATGCGTATAATGGCTAATATTATTTCTCAAATGGTCAATGAAAAAGGGAATAATTGGGACGAAATTTTGCCGCACGCTATTTTTTCATATAATGTTTCGATACATTCGGCTACCAAATTTTCGCCATTTTTTATCATTAATTTACGACAGCCAAAATTACCAACTGATCGGTTACTTAAACTCCCATCCCCCGAGGAGCTTGTATCAGATATTTCGGTCTATACCAGAATTCAGACTGAAAAAGCTGCTAAAGCATGGGAAATAGTGCGAAATGAAATTTTAAAAGCGCAGGAAAGGAACAGAGAAGAGAATGATCGAATAAGGAAAGCAAGTGAAAGGGAATTTGAAATTGGTGATTTAGTGTTGTTAAAAAAAGAAGTTTTGAGCCATAAATTTGATCAGCGTTGGTTGGGACCAATGCGTTGTGTAGGCGTTGAAAAAGAAAAGAAAAATGTCGTTTTACAGTCAATTGATGGAAGAGCTAAATTAAGAAAAGTACACCAAGAAAAAGTGAAACATTTTAATGGACCAGCAATTCTTCCACTAAGGCAGTCAGACGAACCATTAAATTGGGAAAAGTACGTAGATGATCCGAATTTGGAACAGGAAGAAATTGAAAGTGAAAGTGGCGAAAGCGAATGTGAAGAAACGCGAGAGAATGAAAATGCGCAGCAAAAAAATAAAATGGGATTAAAAGTTTCAAAATATGGCTTTGAGAGTTCTGACGATGAGAGTGATTGGAATGTTGTTGCGTTTGTAAGAGAAAACCAAAATTCTGAGGATGATGAAGGCCCGGAAATTATAATGGACAGAAATCTCGAAATCGAAATAATGCCAATTTTCACAATACTCGAAGTTCTTATTGAGGGTTCATTTACTGAAGTATACACCGGGTGGAGAGACCCCGTAACAATCTCATTAATCTCAAGCATACCAGAAAACCTAGTAAGGGAAAATTGGGAAATTTATGTTAATGGAAATGGCTCAAGATTTGTTATGGCATGGATTTTTGGCGAAAGTTTTGAAATTTTCATTGTCAACGAATTTGATCAAATAATGTTGGGAATTGATGCGCAAATGTTGTTGGGTGAAAGATGGCGAATAAAAACTGAAAATGAAATTGAGACATATTGGGAAATTTACTTCGATGAAAATGGGCACGAATTTGAAATTCCCAGAATTCCTGAAATCCTTTTTTCAGAAAAGGAAAATTTGGAAATTGGGTATGGGTCAAACTTTGGAACTCTCCGAAATTCAGAAGAAATGTTAAGTGAACAGAATGATTTAGAGGAAGGAAATGAATTTTCAAGAACAGACATTAATATGATAAATTATGTGAAACCGTTTAAAAGTTTATTGGATTTTTCAAGCGAAGTTGATGAAGATGAAGAAAATGAAGAATTAGTGGAAAATGCCGGAGAAAGGGAGAGAAATATAAATAATTCTCTAGAAATTTTAGGAAGAATGGAAAAGGAACAAATGAATGAAAAAGGGCGGCTAAATAAATCGGATAAAAATCAAAATAAAAAATATGCGAGCCATTCGTTTTTCAAGGAATTGGACCGAATGACATCACCGGCTCCATTACACTTCGAATCCTTGACTGATGACGAAGAGGAATCGCTGAGACGATTGGAAAGACGTCTGCAGGAACAGCTGAACAAAGTGAGGCAAACATTGGCCCAAGAACAACCGGAGGAGTGCCATGTGAAGGCAAGAGAAGAAAAATGCATTGAGCAACTGAAGCAACAGACGGTAAAGGATACGGTAGACCAAAAAGAAATGGCGGAAAAAGAAGAAAAAAGCGAAAAATTAGGTGAAAAAAGAGAAAGTGAGGCCAAAAAAGCCGAACCGGAAGCAAAAGAGCGAAAAACGGATGAGGATGGCATTGTGCAAACAAAAATGGAGAAAGAGAAAAGTACGGTGGAAGATGTGTTGTCTTTAGGAGATGAAGAAGAAGACTCTCCTTATGAAGCAGCGAAGGTATTTGAGACGGGGACGTCTTTTTTTGAAAGCGCGGGGGTGCGAGCGAATTCACGCCGGGAACTTGCGGAATTGACAAAAGCCCGAAATGAAGCGAAAATAAAGGCTAAAAATGAATTAGAGCCGCCGGCGCTGCTGGACATGCCAAAGGAAGGACAAAATGGTCGAAAACGATTGAGAGAGGGATCGCCAAACAAAGGCGAATTGTTTACGAACAATCGTTGGGATGAGAAGATGCGCGAGATTGAAGAAGTGAACAAAAATTCGAAAGAAGTGCGCAATGCCTTGAATGGACTTTTGACGATGCGTCAAAAAATCTTTGAAATACAGGATGAAGCCCAAGTGGCGACGAAGGAATTGCAAAAAATGTTAAGAAAAATGGAAGGAAAGGAAAAAATCGGAAATGAAATGGAGGATGAAATTGGGTTGCCGGGAAATCCGCGTGAAGTTCGGTGTTTTAAATGTGGACGTTCTGGACATTTTGCTCGTGAATGCCGTGATGCTGGAGACCGAGACCGTGGACGCAGAGTTTGGCGCAATTGGGGCGACGCTCGAGGTCGAACTGGACGTGGAACGTGGCGAAACAGCGACCAGAACGAAGTCGGTGAGGGCCCGTCCACTTCGACGTCATCAGCGCACTTGACGGACTTCGGCACGTTCTTCAATTACATCGGAGGAAACCAATAAATGCTAAGCGATCGGACATTTTCATTATTCATTCAAATTATCTTACTCTTTTTAATCTTTAATTTCTCTATTTTTTTAATTGTATTAGTCAGGACCGGGGACGGTCTATTCGGAGGGGGCCGATGATATACTTAATTTCCTATTTCTTTCTTTCTCTCTCTTATCCTCTGATAATTGTTCGCCCGTCAATGTCATCCCGGGGGGCGGTCCTTCCTTTCTCTAATCGAGACTCTTTATAAGTGTTCATCCGCCTCTTCTTTCTCTCAGTCTTGCCCGGGGCTCCCGCCCATCAGTCTCTGTCCCCGAGACCGAATCGGGTTGGGGGGTCGCCCATTGTATCCTGAACATTGGACACCAGAATAAAGACTGATTTGTTGGACATCGGAAGAGTAAGACATTGACACTAATACCTTTTGGGCACCCCCCTTTTCCCTATCTCCATTCAACGTCATAAAAACTGGATCGGCTCTGATTAATGCGTTGGATTTTTTCTTTTTTAGTGTTTATTTTTTCGTCATTTTAATCATTTTAAATAGTTTTAAGTTGATTAAATGAAAAACAAAAAAATTGTTTGTTTTTCCACTATTGTGCTTTTGTATAAGAAATTTTTTTTAAATTTTATAAAAGGACTAAAAACCCGAGGTTTTACATATCACGTGGAAATTAATTTTTTTAATGGATTTCATTGGCAAATTATAATAGTGTTGTTAAAAAAATGTTTTGTTATGACTTATAACACAATTTATGCTATAAATGGGACCGAGAGTCCCGGTAAAACCCCGACGAAATTAGACCTCACCGGACCCGAATTTTGGTCTTAAATTCACTTTTAGGATGAAATGACAATGAAAGTGTTCTAACGTGGAAATTCAGACCAAATCCTGTGAAAAATAGAAACAAAATAAAAAATAAATAAAAGGCTTGCTTCTCTTTATTCATTTAAATTTTTCTTATGGAAGATATTATTATTATTAAATTTGGGAGGACAATTTCGATGATTCATCTTTCTTTTTTTTTGTAATTGTCCATAAAATTGGAGCCTTCTCTGAAGGACAACATGCACTGAACAGGCGAGAAGAAGCCTAAACAAAATATAAAATAAAATTATGTGAAAATTATATTTAAAATAATTTACAATTTCGGTCGTATTTTTTGCCAACAATTCGTCCGAATTTTTGCCGGCGCTTTTCCAACCCAACAAATTTATTGGCCGTTTCTGCAAATTGTGACATTGGCGATGGGACGGTGCCAAATTGAAGAAGCAAAATGTTGTTGGGGTTACTAAAACAAAAAATTTTGTTTAATTTCTGCTGTAGGGATTCTATTACAGTATACTGAACCCAAGTAAAATACCTACCGTAATGCGTTGGAGAAGAAAATTCTATCGTTGGTTGGGCCCAGTGGAAGTGATCGACCGCTGCTGATCTGATCAAAAAGCATTGCCAATATCAACAGAAAGGAAAAGCAGCGACAGAAAGAGGGGCGATTTTGACGGAGGACGAAGGAAGGAAATGAGAGGAAAAGCATTTCGAAATTTGGAAAGTTTTGAAGAGTGTGATTTCTTGGGGATGAGGACACTAAATTTATACGAAATGGCGGATTTTTTAATTGGGGATTTATGTAAGCAATTGGCATTTTTTTGTTTCCATTTTGGCACATTTGTAGTTCATTTTGTATTCATTCTTATGTTCTGGCCATTTAACGTTTATTTTTCAGAATTTTCTAACGAAATCCCACGCCTTTTAGACGAGAGACGGAAAAGAGGGGAAAAGCATTTCCAAATCTTATAATAAGAAACTGTGTTTAGAATTTACATAAGAATTTAAGAAGCCGGTGGGAGAGTTTGGGCATAAATAATTTACAACCTCAAAGTTTGACGGCCATAATAATTGCTTTTTGGTGGGAACATAATTTGTGCCAAATAAATGAATTTCCCCATTTCTTTCATTCCGTCATACCCAAAAATATGTACGAAATCTCACGCGGAATTTTGGGTGGTTTTAATTTTACAAAGTACGAAAATTTAAATAAATTTAAAAGTCTAATATTTTGGGTATTTCAGGTTTTGACCCCCCCCCCCCCCTCCGAAAATTATTTTAAATATTTTCTAGCGTAAAATTTGACGTTAATAACTATCTAAGGTGCGAGTTTATTTTAAATAAATATTCATAAAAAAGCAAAAAAATATATAAATATTGAATAGTGCAGTGCAAAAAAATATGAAAAGCACATATCGGGGACAAAAATTATTATTTTGTTTTAGATGTGATCACTGATCAGAGTTCAATTAAAATCCATTTTCTGACCAAAATATGTTTAAAAAATATGACTAATTACAAAAATGAATGCATTAATATTTATGCTTATTCACCTTAATGGAAAAGGGGACGAAAAGTCTAATCTTTTTTGGTGGAAAGTCTTTGGAGCGGGCAATAATTTATAAGAAAAAAGACGTGAGGCATTTCTGCATTCTGTTTCCATTTTTGGCCAACTGTGTTTTAATTTTACAAAGTATGGAAATTTAAATATGGGTTTATCTTAAGAAAATGCCGAAATATTGAAATAAAATATTTAAATGAAAAGCTCAAAATATGGACAATTATTCAGTAGTTGCGGCCCATTTTGAGAGTTTAATGCAAGAAAATTCATCAGATTTTGTGTGAGAGAATGTTTTAACCCAGTGAAGCATTTTTGCTTCTAAAATCTTTTTACAAATTATTTTTCCATTTGCCTCACTTTTTCAGAAGAAAATACTTTTTTCCATTTGAATTGTTAATTTTTTTTCTCGGCTTTGGCTTAGGTCAGGGCTCGGATCGAAAAATTTTCAAAATCAGAACATCGGGCCCAAAAAATCAGATTTTGGGGTCGAAAATCGAATTTAAAAAAAAAAGAAAAAAAAAATTAAGCCGTGAAATGCTCGAACAGACTGTGCTACGGCCGTCCCATTAAGAGGTTCTACCATTTTTGGTCGGGTTTCGGATCAAAACAACGGCTACCCGACTTTTGGGGATTTGCAACTTTGGGACCCGACATTTGGGGACTCGACTTTTGTGGATCCCACACTTGGTGACCCGACTTTTGTGGACTCGACATTTGGGGACAAAACGACATTTAGGGACCCGGCATTTGGGGATTTTAATGAAAAAAAAATCAAAAAAATAATTAATAATTCAGCCCAAAATTCGACAAAATTGCTAGCCTTTTGCCAGAGTTAATTACATTTTGGGAAAATAAACAAAAGAAAAATTTAAAGTAATTCTATTTCTGGACTCAGTCGTCAACTCATTTTCTGATCTCTGATCTTTGAATGCCGACTTATGCGATGTTTTTGAAAATTGGGACTATGCTAATTGTGAATAATTCTTTATTTTATCCCGCTGGCCCTTGGGGAGCGAAGTTTTAAATAAAATTAGTAATACTTTACATAAATTAAAAAGCATGTGTTGTGATTCGTATGGACTCAAAAATAGCCCGGAGACAGAATTTATTTTAAATTTCTCTTTTGTATTTTCCCAAATTATAATTAACTCGGGCAAAAAGAGAGTAATTTGTCGAATTTTGGGCTGAATATTAATTATTTTTCATTTTTCATTAAAATCCCCAAATGACGGGTCCTTTAGCTACTCCTTAACTATCCCATTTAAATATGAAAATGCCTATACTTATTTTTAAAATAAAGAATTTATTTTACTCTAAGATAAATACGAATTCATTCACTACCTTATAAAATCTCTGCTTTTAATTGATTTTTTAATATGTTTATTCCTTTTATCATTACTTCTATCATTTTTTGCGTCCTTTTTTCATTTTCATTTTCCAATGCAAATCCATGGGTGAGTTTTACTTAAATTGTTTATTTTTAATCCCATTTTAATTAGGTGGACAGAAAAGAGAAATCATTAATTGATTTTGCCAAAAACAAATTCAGTTCAAAAAAGATAAAACGCTAAAATATGAGGCACATCTTGGCATTATGTATTTTTTGAAAAAGTACTGGCTGGCACTGTGATAAAAAATGTTGAGAAATTTGGTGAAAACGGGCAAAATAAATTCTTTACAGCTAACTATTCGTATGCTGCATATAATTTTACATAAAGCATAAACTATACAATATGCTACAATTAAAACGTAATTAAGTCACACCATTTCCAATAATTATATTCAAATAAATTATTTACAACTATACGTATGCTGCATATAATTTTACATAAAGCATAACTATACAATATGCTACAATTAAAACGTCATTAAGTCACACCATTTTCCAATAATTATATTCAAACAAATTATTAAAACTCTACGTATGCTGCATATAATTTTACATAAAGAATAAACTATACAATATGCATACAATTAATAACGTCATTAAGCCACACTATTTCCAATAATTATATTCAAATAAATTATTTACAATTATACGTATGCTGCATATAATTTACACAAAGCATAAACTATACAATATGCCACAATTAAAACGTCATTAAGCCACACCATTTTCCAATAATTATATTCAAATAAATTGTTTACAATTATACGTATGCTGCATATAATTTACACAAAGCATAAACTATACAATATGCCACAATTAAAACGTCATTAAGCCACACCATTTTCCAATAATTATATTCAAATAAATTATTTACAACTATACGTATGCTGCATCTATTTTACACAAAGCATAAACTATGCAATATGCATATAAATTAAAAATGTCATTAAGCCACACCATTTCCAATAATTCTATTCAAATAAATTATTTACACCTATACATATGTGCATATAATTTTATATATGCATATAACCATAGAATATGCCTTGTCATTAAGCCAAATCATTTATAGCTCAATGAATTCTTTAGTTTTTTAATTAAGAAATTCTCATAAAATAGTCATTTCATTTAAATGATTGTTATTATAAACAATTAAATCGGCAATATTATTTTAGGGAGAAAATGAAAAATTGTTTTTATTGTTTTATCATTTTTATGGGAATAAATTCTGTTTTTTCTGATGAAACGGAATTTAATGAATGGAAAAAGAAATGCGTAGATATTATTGTACAAATTGAGCTTGGTGCAAACAAATCACAAAGTATTTTATTGGATTGTTAATAATCAAATAACTCAAATCTTTAATATTTTATTACATAAATAATTAATACAAAAAAAACTTTAGAATGTGATGGCAAATTGAAGAATAATTTGGATGCCTTAACGGAAGAAATTGGTAAAACGAGTTTTTATGTCCACCAAATGAATACCATCCAAATTACATGTTTAACAAGAGTAATTGCCAATTTTTACACTCATTGAACGAGGCGATCCATTTTTGTAATGAACAAATTATTGACGCAAATTCTGCCGATAATGGCCAAAACTCCGCTGGGAATAGCCAAAATGCCAATTTGTTCATGGTGAACTCCATGTCTGCCGAAGCAAAAGTACATTTTTTCGGACTCAATTTCAAATTGAATCTCCTAAATCTCTCAAAAACTTTTTTGAGACAATCCAAATGCTCATCAAAATTTTCTGATTTAGTGAAAATCAAAATGTCATCAACATAAGCTATGACATTTTCAAGACCAGTCAACACATGCGCCATTATTCTCGCAAATGCACTTGTTGCATTTTTTAACCCAAATGGAAGATTGATCATTTGATAAATTTTGTTCTCAGTGATCACTCCACATTTACGTGAGGCACGCTCGCTCAATTTTATTTGAAGATAGCCACTCGCTAAATCCAATGATGTATAATAACGGCATTTGCCCACTATTTCCAAAATCGACTCCAATCTTGGTAATGGAAAGTGATCAGGTACTGTGACCTCGTTCAATTTTCTAAAGTCAATACACGGCCTAAGCCCACCATCTTTTTTCTGTACCAGGACAATATTTGATACCCAAGGGGTGTCAGATTCTACCATTACTCCCGACGCAAGAAGTTGGTCAATATGCTTCTGCAATTCATCCCTATACTTAAATGGAATTCTGTGCGGTTTTGAGGCGATTGGCTCCTCTGTGGAGGTAATAATGTCATGTTCGCCCGCCGTACAATTCCCTAAGTCATATTGACTTTTACTGAAAATGTCCCCAAATTCTTCACATAGTGCTTTAAGTTTGTCTAAGTTTTTCCCTTTTACAGACGATTTTTCAAAATTAATTTTAAATTTTGGATCAATTTCAACTCCAGACTTCCCGAGGGAATTTAATTTTTGATAAGTCTCATCATAATTAGCTTCCTTATAAATTGAATTATGTTCAGTTGCCAATATCTCATTCGCTCTGCCTAGGCATGTTCCTTTGAAAATTCGCTTTACCGTTGCTGTTGGATTGGTCAAAACCGCTTGGATTTGACCCGAATTAAGCTTAGAAATAGAAGGAATTAGACCAATTCCTTGATCACCTAATCTCTGATCCAAATTCTCAAAAATTATGTCATGCCGAAGCGTACGCGGTGCTCTAACTTCAGCTTTAAGCACTCGTTGTTCATTCGGACTAAGCTCAACTGTTTGTGAAGCACAAACTTTTAATCCGTACAGGGTATTGTTGGCTGACTTACCAATAGGCATGCATACATCATTAATATACATGCTTGCATTTTTGATGTCAATTGTGATGGGCGGCAGGAGTGCCATTGCATCACAACCCAAAATAAAGTCATAATCCTTCATTGTCCATGATAAATCATTCTCGAAAAGATGAATGACTATATCAACCGATTCATTCCCAATTCTCAGATTTACTCGAGTTGCTTCTTTAACATGAACCGCGTGACCCGAGGCACTCATGAGACGCGCTTCCGCTTTATAGGTTTTTGTGCCTAACCATTCTGCTAGTGCTTTTGGAGCCACCGAAGTGCTTGACCCAGTGTCAGTTAGACACTTCATTCGAATTCCATTAAGTGCGACCTGTGTGGTCACAGTCGTTGGGTGTTGCATTAATGCCCCAATTTTACCCATAATTGCCGAACATTCAAACGAATTTTCAGGTTTTGCGGTTGCCCTTCTACTGGGATTGTGTTTATTTAGCCGTTTCAAGGACCGAGATAACAAATTACCCGTTCTCCTAATACGTGGCGGCCATGAAGCTGCATTAATTGGCTCTTCATATAATTCATCCCTTTCAGGATTTAACCGACGAATGCTTTGCATTTCTATTACCCTTTTTCCCGTTTTTTGAATGGCTGGGCCAAATAACATATTGCCTAAGCGACCATTTCCAGCATAAATCTCAGCTAAGCTAAATCCAAATCTGATAGTGAAATCAGCAGCCAAAATCAGAACGATCACAGAAATGATGATCATCCAATTTTTCCTGTAGTCACCAACAACAGCTTTAATCATTTGATTCTCAACTTCTTCCCACTCTTGCGACACAGTTGCCGTAATTTGAGTGTCCTTTTCTCTTATTTGATAAGTCATCTGACTTGTTCTAACCATATTGCTGACAAATGCGTGACCCTTAATGTCAGTCAGATTAAGAAGCACCAACTGATGAAAAGCATGAGACTCAATTTGCGGAACAAATTCAGTGATGCTCAATTTTGGCTCATTCACTTTTAATTTACTTGGAGTCACCGAAGTGATTTTGCCTTCAATTTGGTCAACCTCAAGAATTTGATTTTTGATTTGAATCACAATTCTTCTGAATTCTTCACACGAACCCTTTTTAGAATAAGGACTTATGATCATTGTCGTAGGATCAACAAAAGCCAAATGGTCCCGACTTTCAGCCTTAATTATAATTGGAAGATATTCAAAACATTCATCTTTCAATCTTGTTGGTCTAAATTCGTATTCATTCTCATCAAGAGGAACACATGGCCACACTTTCAAAAGAGTTCTCGCTGCTCTTTTAGCTACTACATACGGATTAGAAAAGACAGACCGAGCGAGATCAGTTGGATTTGAGAAGAATGCTGACTCAGCCCAGCGTTTATTGTCTTCAATAAATTCACAAAATGATTGAAATGAGTGATGAAAGGCAAATGTCATTGTTTGCGTGATTGCCGCATCCAAATAAGTAAGTTGAGAGGCTAATTGAGATGAGGTGACTATTCCATCACTTAATGTTTTGGATTTCTTCACACTCCGAACAATTCTACTATGAGACTCAGGTGCCTGCACAATGGTTGATCCAAACCCCTGGTCAGAGATAGTAATATTCTGTCCACAATCCATTAACTTTGATGAGTTCCCGAAGGTAAGACCAAGCTGTCCATCATCAGAAAGCCAAATTTTACCCATTGTTTTTCCCGTTTTGATTCCTATTGAAATAAAGTTGCATTTCTTGGCATTATCCACTTTCCAAATGAGTACCGTTTTGTCATCCAAAATACAACTCCCCTTCTCATAAGGACACTCATTTGGTGACCCAAGCGGAGTAACAATTGAAGAACCACCGAAGTGTGAATCAATTCGACTTTCAAAAAGAAAACAATTTTCATTTGACACATTTTTCCAACCAAAGGACCCAAATAGCCACATTCTTGGAGTTAGGTCAATGCTATTTTCAGTTTGCCAAAAATTAGTTTGATTTTTGAGAACGCCTAAGCTACAACTTCGATGTTTAATAATTTGTTGACACTCATCAATGCTTAGGTCCAAGTTTTCTGAGTCTAACTTCTCTTCTATTGGTACTCCCGAAATTGTTGTGTACTTCCTAGCATTTTTCTTAATTTTTCTACAAGTCCAAGCTTTAGTAGAGAATTCGATGCTGTTTGGAATAAACAATTCTCTGTCCTGAGCCACAGGAGTGTGCTCAGCTACTAGACTGAGAGGCAGACAACTTGGCATTTTTGGAAGCTCCCAAATCATTGCCTGTTTCTGTGTTTGGCAAATCATTGGCTTAGAAGGAACTAATGCCTTGTTCACGCAATTAACTGAACAAAATAACGACACAACCATGAGACTTGAAAGAATTGAGGTTGCTGAGCTCAGACCTTTGCCCTTGGTCTCCCAACTTTTAATTCGTTTGGGTTCAGATTTGATGGGTTCCGGTTTTGATTGGCTTTCCCCCTCTGAAATTTCCATGGGTTGGAGCGATTTAACATTCTGTTGGTCTGCCGAAGCAAAATTTCTATTCATTTTCATCTCATGAATCTGTACAGCTAAGTCTTCAATCATCCCTTCTAATCTCTCAGTTTTATGTTCCAACTGGTTTGGGTCCCGATTTCTATTTTGTTGGTTCCACCGGGAATTGTTTGAATTTTGATTCCCATTAAAATTCATTCGCCGCTCCCTACAATTGTACTGTTCATGACCGGTACGCCGACAAAAGTGACAGTATGGTCGACTATTCCATCTTCTATCATTTTGTGGTGCCCAATTTCTTCTATCTCGGTTAAAATGTCCACCTCGCCCTGATCTGTCATTATAAAATCGATTTGGAGGATCCCTATTATCATTTATGTTCGACCGAGGTCCAAGCGGAGTGCTATTGGAGTTGGAAGGACTCCATGATGCAAATTTCCCTTGCGGCAGTTGCCCAGTGTTCCCACTTATGGCATGAATGCCGAAGCTGTCCCTTGTGTCTTTCTCAATAGACACTTCTAATTCTTGAATGTATGCCGTGAGTTTGTCAAAACTCTTTCTCCCAATGAGTGGCCCAACTAATTGCAGAGATCGCTGAAATTCAGGTCTCACTTTCTCCATAAGACACCGACAAAGAACTTCCTCTCGCGCATTAGACGGAATATGGACCGAAGTCGTGTGCACTAAAGGAACCAAGCGCTTCACAAACTCACTAACTGATTCTCCCTCCCTTTGATAACAAGCAGCTAATTTCCTATAAGCCAATTCCCTAAAGTGAGGGCTGTCCAACTTTATTCTAATATGTTTGAGTGCATTTGCCAAAGTATTTTTCTCATTAGCCAATAAATTCTCAAAAATAGTTCTCGCTTGCGCACCTAAGTGCAGTTTAAGTCGGTTCAATTTGTCCGATTCAGTCCATGCCGAACCATAAACATCCACATAATCCCTAAACTTAATTTCCCAGTCATCAAATGCCGAAGCGAGCTCACCACAGAACACTCCAGGCTGTGTACTGGACGTATTCATGTCAGTTAGGGCATTCAAGCCACCATCTATATCCTCTTCTTCCCCTGACTCATTTATTGAAATGAGTCTCGACTGATTAGTCATGGAGCCATTTGCAGGATCGCCTGCAGTATTATTCGAATTTTGTACATTAGAGGTACTTTGAAAAATGCCGAAGCTATTAATTGCATTTTGAGTTGGGGGTGGGGTCGGCGGAAAGACAGGCCTTGGCGAAATCAATTGTTTGCCTAAGCTTAAGATTTTCTGAGCCCCACTGCTTCGATTTAACTCATCGAATTCCATATTTTCTCTCAACTCAAGCTCATTTTTCCATGTGTCAAATCTGCGTTCTAATCCCGTGACTACTTCCCCAAGTGTGTCAACCCTTGCCGCTGTTGTGCCAAAACCCGTATTCACATCGGCTTCGATGTCATTAACTCGGCCCACTACTT
This sequence comes from Heterodera schachtii, assembly GCA_023374025.1. Classification (NCBI taxonomy): domain Eukaryota; kingdom Metazoa; phylum Nematoda; class Chromadorea; order Rhabditida; family Heteroderidae; genus Heterodera; species Heterodera schachtii. Next base: position 592,507 of record SIJG01000084.1, on the reverse strand, counting down.
GAGTCACCTTCCTATTTAAAACCCTTAGGTTTCGATTGACCCCTTCTTCTAAACCAATAACATCATCGTGGACCCGAGAAAGGTCACTAATTTTTGCCTGCGCACTTATCTGTTTGCCTTCCATAAGCCTTTTATCACAGACCGCAAGGTCTGTGTACTCCATGCTTTTGTACTGCCGAAGCAAACCTAATTTTTGATTCTGATCCCTTTTATTTCAATTCCCCCTCTTTTATATTTGATTTTGTTTTATTGTTTATTTTTGTTTAATTTGATTAATAGAGGAAAAGAAATTCACTTTGTCCGCCCACAGAAGTCAAATGTCCGTTCGATCAGTCAGCTTTGTCCGTTCACTTTGAATCCGCCGAAGCGTTGATCACCACTGATGTCGCTCTTCACCTGTAATTCTCCACAATGATTTGTTGAAATGCAAAACAAAACAATTAAACGCCTTCAATTGTACCAAGAGTGTATAATTTAACCGGCATTTACACACCAAATCAATTAAATACTAATTTTCAAAATTTTAAGGGCCATAGAAACGCATTAGTGTGTAACAAATAATTAAAAGCGTAACGCAGTTTATTTGGTTAATCAAAAGAAAAGCATGTTGTTTGTTAAGCAAAGCTGAAATGTTTGGCTTTTGTAATACAATTTCCACTCAGACTCACAGTTTCACACAATGCGAAATGTGTCGCACTTTTGGGCCGCCGAAGCGTTGAACACAGTTGATGGTCCGCACCACACTCAAATCTCAATTTCACTCAGGCGTCGCCGACTCTCTGAACTTGGGAAATTGCCAAATTATTAATAATTGCCCTATTTTATTTATGCATGGGTAAGTACCAACATTTCCCATTTGTCTTACACAATAACTGATAATTGGAATTTTTCCCCCCTTTTTTTTTAGAACTAAAACTCATGCATTATGAATTTTTGATTTGATCACTATTCAATTTGTTATGCCAAAAATCACTTAACCCAATTTCAAGGACCATAAGACCAATTCATTCGCATTTCTCATCCTGATCTTCTCCTACCGTACTCCACAAGTCGTTCTGATCACCGACGCACTGCCTTTGTTGATCACCAAAGTTCGTTGGTTGTGCTGATCACTGCTGTGCCGATTGCTGTCCCGTCACTGATCACCGGCGTCCAATGTCTCACTCAGTCGAACACCAAATCCGTAGAAATCGCCGAAGCGGGAGAAGACACCGTTGATGTGCCTAACAATTTAAAAATCATATTAATGTGTCTTTTAATCAACCAAATTTGCTGAAAATGTGACCAATTTATTTTATCAGATTTTAGGATGCCCACAGTATACTGTAAGTGTCTAACATGAAGGACTAAAAAGGAAATTCCAAGACTGTGCTTAAATTGCCAAGTTTAACAAGGAAAAACTCAAAATTTTTGGTCCCCTGAGTTCAAAAAGCAACTTTTTTTTTTTGGCTTTTGGAAGGGTTTACCCTTCATTTTAAGTGTCCAATTCCCCAAGCATTAAATTCAAAACCCACCGAAATACCGATTCAATATTCCGCCCTTCTGACTTCCTTCAGAATTCGCTTTGAAACCGCCGAAGCACAGAGCCGATGATGCCTGTTGCCAAAATGCCGAAGGACTGACGCCTAAAAAACACACTTTGAAAATTAATTTGCCATTTATTTCCCCTCAATTTCAAAGTCTCCCTAAAATGGGCCAAGTCCCAATTACCGTCCCAATTAGGGGTCATTCAGCCTCTAAACATACTGTTGCTGGTGTGCCTGTCGAATGTCCACCAGCAAGTCCGTCCGATTTTTGTCTGTTGCTGCTGATGTCCTCTTTTGTCGGTGGTGACTGAAGAAAATTGTTGAATTAATTGCTTTTTGCTAAAAAAATAAAATAAAGAGATTAGGAGATTATTTAAATTTAATGGCAAATAAAATTATTCAGCATTAATGAAACAAGGAATTAAAAAAAGGATAAATGTTTATGTGAATGTGATGATGGTCGACGCCGAAGGGGCGGATGGGAGGGGATCGGCGAATGGTGGAGTGAGAAAATGGCAAACGGAATTTTAATGTGTAAGAGATGGGAAAAGGGGGGGGGGGAAGAATGGTTCACCAACACAGCAAAGCAACATCACTCAGTGATGGCCAAGCGAAGCGCTAAGGCAGCGACAAATTCATCGGCCAGCAGATGGCAATCAGCACATCTTCGGAAACGAGCAGCGCAGCGCCGGAGGGAAGGACAGTGCTATAGGGCATAAGTCACAGCGAATTGTGTGAAGAGCAGCAGACGGAAAAGGATGGAAGGGAAAAAGGGGGGGGGGGGGCAGAGTCCCTTTTTAACGCCTCTGGCGGACTTTGAACGAACAACCAAAATGTTTACCGTAGTCGAACGAGTACTGTAATAAGCCCCTTTTTAGGATTGCCAAAAATTTCAAATCACTCTTGACTGTAAAACTGCCGAAGCATATTTCGTAATTTTTCTAAGTCATTTTACATGATAATTGAGTCACAAAATTCGACCTTTTATTTTGCTAGTCACAAATTTTATTTCAACTCATATACGGCCGAAGCCAAATCCCTTTCTCTTTTTCGTTTTGCGTTTGTTCTACTATTTTTGAGTTTGTTGAGTCTGCAGGCATTGTCCTCTGCTAAAATATTTTGGTTTTTCCTTTTTAATGAAATTTCGGGGCGCTTATGATTTTTAAGCATAATTTTCTTTCTTTGTTGGCGCTTAGGATTTGTTATGCCCAATTTCTTTTTTGTGGGCGCTTATGAATTGTTTTTCTCTAATTTTGTTCGCTCTTTATTTATTATGCCCAATTTCTTTTCTTTTTGCTGTTGTTCTTCTCTTCCCTTTTTTTTTGTATTTTGTCACCTCCGGAGGGATATAAACTGCCGAAGCATAATTTTGCCCTTTTTTTTTTTGGCTCATCTGCAGGCATTTTTCGCAGGAATTATTGGCACTTTTTGCTTTTTATTTTGTGCTGTCATCGGCAATTAGTACATCTGCAGGCAACAATTAGACATTTTTCTCTTATTTAGTGCCTTTTATTTTATTTTTCATCCCCGGGGCATTTAAATCGCCGAAGCGTTTTTCTTTTTCTCCTTTTCCTTCACACCAGGCGCCTCCTCAATGTCCCTCACTCAAACTCACCTCTCTTTCTCTGTTCCTCTTCCGCCCAGGTTGATGAAAAGTTCACAAAAGTGAACCATCCGGTGCTACCAATAAGAAATGGGCAAAATGTTAAACCTCGGGTGGGAATCGAACCCACTCATGCACCCTTTCCGTGGGCAGCTCTACCATTAAGCTACCGAGGCACATCCGCCCTTTCTTTTATGGATCTTAACAACCCCCGCTTTCCGCGTTTTAACCGCCCAGTCAGCTTCTTCCTTACATTATTATAATAATGTATCTTCTAACAAAAAATGCGATGCACCGTTTTAACATTTGTAGAAATTATTGCACTTAGTTTTGTTTTTTTGGTTTTTTTATATTTGCCTCTTTTTCTGACTGAAAATTCGTGGTTCATTTTTTCAATTATTCAATTCACTCAGATTTTTTGTTGTTTTATTATTTTATTTTTTACGCTCTTTCGAATTTCACGCGCATTATGGTTAAATCGTTGGATTTCCAATCCCTGGGTTTTTTAAAAAAAGAAAATGCATGCAATTTAGTAAAGAAGATAATAGTTTTAAAAATTATTTTTAGAGTGAAGGATTTTTGTGAGGGTATGAATGATAATTAAAAAAGGTTTTTAATTTAAATCGAAATTATTATTTTTTATATATTTTAAATTTTGTTTTTTTTAATAATCCAATAAGTGCTCTTTTTTATACGAAGCAAATTATAGCAATTTTTTTTATTGTTTAAATACATTAACAAATTTATTTGTTCCTTATCCGTTTTTCCATTTTATTTTCTTTAAAATAAATCATCGTTATTTATTTGTATATCTTCAATCGTTTTGTCGCATTTATGTATTAGACGTTAATTACTTCTCATTTTAAAGTTTAAATATTTTATTACCATAACCATACTATTTTCTCTTGTTTTTGATATCCAATAATCGTTAATTCTTACATATCATCCATTAACCATCTCAATATCATTTTCGACAATTTTCTTGCTCGGTTTTGTCAGAACCAAACAGGAATGAGTCCTAAAATCTTTTTTATATAATAATTTTAAATTTTTAAATTTAAATTTTTCATTTTATCGGCTTTTTAGATTATTTTTTACATCTAATATCTATTAAAATTGTTCATTAATTTTGGTAGCGAAAATTCATGTTTAATCAATATAAAAAAATATTATTTGAAGAAAATGATTAAAATAAATGAAGCTTGTTTTTTTATTCTGTTCAAATTTTCTTTTTAACAATAGATTATTGTCTTGTTCTTAATTATTATAAATTTTAAATTTAAATTTTTTTTTTTCAAAAATCGTTTACTCTCCGGTAAAATGGTTGCAGATGTAGAAAAGGTTTTTTTATTGATTTAATTATATAATCATTATTCAAGAACTAGCATCTATAATTAAATTAAGATATGTTATTGTTTATTTTTGTTTTAATTTCAATTCGAATGTATGTACCATTTTTTATAAAGCCATTCATTTTTGGTTTTTATTTAACTAAGTTTTCGATGTATTGTTTTTAGGCATACTTTTCCTTTCATGAAAAATGCAATATTTTTGGTTGATTTTATGTAGGTATTAAATTTTTTCACATGGCTTTGGTGTGAGGCTGTTCGATTTTTTCTTTGATTCTTAATGCATTTATTATCAGGCTTTAATTTTATTAAATGTTAATTAGATGTTTATCTACTAGAATTTTAAATAATAAACCATGAATATTTTACTTTTTTAATATTTTTACATATTTATTTTTTTATATTATATATGTATATTTAATTGATAATTGTATGAAGGATGTGATTCTATTTTGATTTAGTTGTTTAAACTTCTTTTATAAGGAAGGCCTTCTGGAATTAATCTAATTTATTTATTTAATATTATTAAATTTATATTTAGCCAAGCTACCGTTGGTTTTTTAACTAATGGAGCTGTAGTAACTATTCCGTCAACGTCAGGCGTTTTGGCAAGATAAATATTAATAAAAATAAAAATGGTTTATTAAATAATTTAAAACAACAGTGCATGATTTTAAAAAGAATGAATATAAAAAGGAAAATTATAAAAAATAGAAAAGATGGTAAAATCGCAAATAAAATATTTTTGATGAATTAACTGAATTAAATTAAAAATAAATTTTATTAAAATATAAATGTTTACAAAATAGTTCAGGAATTTAAAGATAATTTAAAAAACTGAATAACTTAAAGAATATTCACTAAGTGAAGGCATAATGACGTATCGGTTATTTTACGGGAAGGGATACATGAGATGATCACAAATCTGTTTAAAAAATTGAAACAATAAAAATAATTTGAGAAGCAATAAAAAAATTAATTAATATATGCAATAATTTATAATTAATAATTAATTTGAAGACCGCCTTATTTGTTAATAATCCAAATTACATTGAAAATTTGAAAAAAAATGCTTAAAAAAATAAATATTTAATAAAGTTAATTCTGTTTGCCTCTCATTTCTCTCTCTCCAATTTTATGTTTTAATTAATCACTCGCCTCCGACTTTATTATTATTTTTTTGTTTTCAATAAATATTTGGGATTGTGTTCATAAACATCCAAGAACATAACATTTGGTTCAGTCAGCATTGGGCCGTTTTATTAAAAAATTAAATTTTGATAATACATATTAACTTCTTAATTTGAATTACCCAAAAAAACTTATCTGATAAAATATCCAACTATGGAAAGACAAATCCTCAAAATTAATTGTTTGCACCCTTCAAAATTAATTTGTATGAATAAAATAATAGCATTAATATTTTAATTTTAAAAATATTAAAAAATTTATATTATAAATTTCTTGTAATCGTCAATATAATTATTTTTTATAATAATTAATCACAAATCAACGCGGTTATTGGATGCTGCACAATGTTGCGAGCTTAATTCTTATAAACTTTATTATTAAACCGCGAACCAAACAAATTATACATTTTTATTCACTTAATCAAACGAAAAATACTTTTTTTTAATTCAAATTTTAATTATCATAAAATTATACATTTATAGGAAAAAATTAAAAAAAAGAAAATACATTCATCCATATGCGTATAATAGACAAAGACAAAAGTAAAAGATAATATAATTTTGTTACTAGATGAATAAAATTAAAAAACAAATATTTGATAATTATGACATATAGTTCAAATGATCAAAACAATAAAGCAATTTCACCAAAAATCGTATTTAAAAATAAAAAAAATAAAATAATCGAAAATTAACTAATTAGCTGCAAAACAAATTTTCTAATTTAAATAGTTTAAAAATTTACAATCATTATTTTCAATATATTTGAAAGTGCATTCCCCAAATTAGAGAAAATATGAAATATGATAAAATTTATTAAATATATCGCTATTAATTCTAAAACCACAAAAAGAAATCGTTTCAAATTCATATCAATAAGGCCACGAATAAATGTTTAATTATAATAATAAAAAAATCTTCCCTCAAAATTAAGCAAAAGTTTAATCATTGAAAGAACAATTACATTTAAACAATTAACAAAAGAAAAATTCGCCGCTGTTATACTTTAAAAAATATGCAGCCGAAATGAAAAAATTATTTAATTTATTCATTAAAAATAAATTCTTCAGAGAATCGAATAAATTAATGAATTGAACAATTAAAATTCTTTAATTATGCTTTTGTTTAAGAATATTTATCTGCATTTTAAACTAAGTTTTATTTGTATATTTATCAATATCAAAATATTTGTATGATTGGCGAGAATAGATTTCATCTATGATAATAGAAAACTGAATTATGATTTTTGTTTCAGAACTTAATATACTAATTAGTTAAATAATCAAAAAATAGGCAGTGAGAATTATAAAATTTTTATAATAATTATTTATTTCAAGAAAAACGATAAATGAAGATATATTGAATAAAAATTTTATTTTAGCATTTTAACAGAAGAAGCACAGAAAATAAATTATTAATTCTTATATTTGATTCACAAAAAATTCTAAATAAGATTAATTAAATTGTATATTTTTAAGCAAATAATAAGCACGGAATTTGATGATTTGACTTTCCGGATTTTTCCATGAATACCTATGGTCATTAGTTACTCATATAAAATTAGATTATTTAATAAACATTAAAAATATGTATTTAGACACAAAATAAAACAATTTTAAACCAATCAAAGATTAAAATGACAAAATTTTTAAAATGCAAAAAAAAATTAAATGAACTTTCTATATATTTGATACATAGACTATATGTAAGTAAAATATAAAGTTTACGAAAAATCAAAATTTAATATATTTTTAAAATCTTTTTACAGCATCAATATATTGAATTTATTGTAAAAAACAAATACATCAAAAATGAGAAGGGACTGTTAAAAAATAGCAGTAGTAAAAATTGGCCCTAACTAAAATAAAAAATTAATTTCATGAAAAAAAAACAACTGCTAATCCAATAAGTTTTTATGTAACAACAACACAAAAATAATTTCAAGAAATATACCCATTAATGAAAAATAATTCTTAAAAGTCTTATGAATTATAAAAAGCTCACAATACATTTTATATTAACCATGCTTTCATTCTACTAATTAATTCGAGATTGATTAATCAATAAATGCATATTATAAAAGTAGAAAAATAAAAAAATAAAATAACAGAAAAATGTGTATTAATTTCAAATTTACTAATACCGATTATACATTAGAAAAATAAAATAGTATTTACGATTGGCTTATTTCCTACCAAAATTGTTAAAATCGATAATGAGAGACTAAAAATATAATATTTTAAAATTTTAGATCGAATTGCTGAAAGGCCTCGCTTAAAAAATACAAATGTTTTTTAATCAAAAAATTGTTTAAATAATTTTTGGAGTCATTTAATTCTGCGCCGCAAATGTCATTTTGACTGGGAACCGCAAATGTCTGCGCCGCAAATTTCGCATCACCTTTCCTTATATACCTAATTTTCACCCATACCCCTTTCTTACCAGTGCTTATTTTGTCCCGAATCCCAAACCAAACTCATCGGGTCGGGATTTGGGACGAGAAAAATGTCGGGTTTCTTGATTCGGGCGGCAACCCTGGTGCTTATGGCGCCGCCAGGGAAATTTTCTTGTATTTTAATGTGATTATTTAGATTTTGAGCAAATTTTTCAAGGAAATATGTATTTTGGGTCGGGCGGTTTTTATTTTCTTATAAGTAGCTCTAAATAAAAATGTTCGGAGAAAATGCTTTTTTGGGCTTTTCTCGACATAACTAACACGTAGAAAAAATATGTAAAAACATAAAACCCAGCTCTATGCATAAGACTTTAAAAACTTGGATGATCCAAATAACAAATAGCTTTATTTGCTCCCCCCTGGTCATTGGGAAAGGTAGCCGTTCAAATATGTTAAACATTTCAGAGTAGCAGAGATTTCAAAAACTTTGATTTAATGCCCTAAAAACTTTCAATGCTTTTTTTGATATTATTAGAATAATGTGACATAGAAAAATGGTTATGGGACTAAATTTGGAGAAAATAAATATACAAAATTATGTAAAAATTCACAAATGAAAGAATCTATTATTAGAATATATTTAATTTTGAATTTAATGTCTTTAAAAGGGTTGTTTAATTAAATTTATTTTATTATTAATTGTACTTATTATGTAAGTGTTATTTTTGCGCCTATAAAAATGTTGCTTCGAAATTTATTTATTACTGTGATATATTTAAATATTAGTTTTCTTCAGGTACATTTAATTTATATGTAATGAAATTGTCTATAAATACTTTTAAAATATTTTAATAATATCAATGATGTAATTTCATACTTAATTATAACATAATGATATTGAATTTAAACTTGTTTTTTCAAAGGTCGTTTAAAATTAACTATTGGTTTGTCGTTAATTTTTATATGAATATATTTTACTAGATTTATCAAAGAAGTTGAAGGATTAGGGCTTATATTTTTATAATTTATTAACAGAAAGGCAATAAAACAAACAAATTTTTAATTTCAAAAATTTATATTAATACTGAATTGGCTTATTTTTGATGACAAATGAGTTTTTCACTTTTTAATCGCCTTTATTAGCCTGTTGAATTTGTTGCTAGCGAATGTAAATTGTGCGAAAAGTATGAGAGAATGATTTAATAAAACTTATATTAATACTATTTTTATTAACTATTATATGCATTGAGATTAAATTTTGAAGTGTTAGTTTTACCTTCATTTTTCTTTTGATTATCAAGGATAATAAAAAAAAAGTTAAATATAAAATATTAGTATTGGTTACCGTGATGCTGATAAAATAGTATTTTATATTAAAATTCCTATTGATGAATTATATATATTTATAGTTATAATATCTTCGTTTGTGGAGTTATCACTAAATTTTCTTGTGTATTTTATTTTTCCGTATAAAATTCTATTTAATTTTAACAATTAATTATTTAACTTAAGAGAAATTTTATAATCCATATTTTTGGTGGTTTTAAAAAATTTTTATAATGAAAGACAAATCGTTTTGATATAATTGTTGGCTGTTGTGGCAACTGTCGTCTGCTTCATAACTCTAATTATCATTAAAAAATAATGTTGCTATTTATATAACAATTAAAATTTTATATCACACCTTGCTGCATAAATTAAAGCAATTTCAATTAATCATTTAATTAATATGTATTGATTTTAGCTGCTGATTTATTTTTGCTTTTATTTTATTTAATGAACTTTCCATTTAAGATTATTTTTCCTATTGATAATTTTCCAAATTTTTGTCTTTTTAAATGTTGAAATATTGCCAATTTTTTTTATTATTTGAGGATATATTTGCAACTTTCGAAAAAATAATTGTATTATTAATTATTTTCAAAAAATATAAATATAATATGATTAAATTTTGAGCTTATATTTAGAATTTTCATGTTTTCACAACGATTCACGTAAAGATGTACAATTTTCTTTGTAACGATAAATAGCAATTATGATGTAATTATAAATTATATCATTATATAACATTTAATAATTATTTGATTTAGTCGCTTTTGATCATTCAGAAATTATTAACATTTGTAATTGTTTTTTTTTGATAGTGAAATAGTTTTTTAAAATATGATTGGTTATAAATGTAAATTTACTTTTATTTTTTAAATTGATTTGCCGAAAAAATATTTTATGATTCCTCACTGTTTCTAATTTTTCCTCCCATCAATAATTTTCTCTCTTTTTTGAGGATAAATAATGTTTCTGAAATAGTTTCATATTCAGTTATATTTATAGTATAATACTAATAATATTTTAAATCAGTTTTAAATAAATTAAAATGATTGTATTTCCAATATTTTTATTTGTATTTCAATTTTAATTTATGTAAAATATTTTTCATGTCTTCCTGGTTAATATTTTTTATATATTTTTCTCCAATTGTTAATTTTAATTTTTTTACAATCGAATTTGATTATGTTTTTTTTATTAATGTAATAAAAAAATAACATTCTCTTGTGGATACTGAATTTTTAAATGTATTTATTTTAAATTCATAAATGACTATTTTTTTTAATTAGTTAGTCTTATTTCAATGCTTTTGGGTCGCGTAAATTTAATTCTTGGCTGCGATTTTCATAATAATATTTTTATGAAAAAATAATAATTGAATAATTCGAAAAATAAATTTATTTATTTTACACATTAATTGTTTATTTATTATTTCTAATTGATATGCAGATATGGTTTCAAGAAAAATTTTTAAATAAATTTTTCAATTAACATTCAACTTGGAGCAACAAAATTTGGTTTTACTGCATGAAAAAAGAGTCTCTTTTGCATTTATTCTTCCACCATTATTAAATTTGATTTTTAATTTTAAACGTATTTACATAATATTTCTATGCATATGCTTTGAAGAATTGGGCTCGAAAATAGCACGTGCTGAGCCGTTATAAAAAGCCAGCAAAAAGGGCGTTATAAAAAAACCATAAATGGAAGGGAGGCCTGAAACGTACGAAAACATGTTTTAGCTTGTTTTTAAGCTTCTAAAATGGATTTCTATATCCATATTTTCCATATTTTTTCATATTTCGCGATTTATGTCTATATTTCCATATTTGCCCATATTTTGGCATTTTTATCCATATTTTATGTCCATATTTTCGCATTTTTCCAAAAAACCTCTATTAGAACGGCCCCAATCAGCTAAATTTGGATTTTGACCCTTAAGACCGAAAAAATCTAGAAAAAGACATTTTTAGCAAAATTTTGTCAAAAAAATTGATTAATTTAAATTTTCTTTAAAATTGGTTAATTTATGTCAAAAATAAGCAAAAAACGAAAATTTCGCTTTTCACGTTGAATTTTAACTAAAATGAGTAAATTTTAAGCTGTATCATGTTTTTTTCTTCTAAAATGATTTTATATACCTTATTTAACCACTGTTGAAAGTTTTACTTTGCGTTTAGTGTTTTTGAAGAAATTTTGAGAAATTATACTCTCAATTTGAAAAATTTATGTCCATATTTTTGCCATTTTATTTCCATATTTCACGATTTTTGGTCCATATTTTATGGCAATATTTTCCGATTTTATATCCATATTTTTCCGAGCCCTAGCCATAACTCGCTTTATTACAAACTAAACCGAAAATTGAAGTGTGAATTTTCAAAATATTTTTGTTCGAAACGGGTTCGTGGTTCGAATATGGTCGAAATGGATATCAGATTTGTGACCAGCGACCCTGAAAACCCTTGGACGCATGTTTTTATGACATTAAAAAAAACTTTCTTCAAAAAAGGGGGTGATCCCTACCTAATAAGACTGAGATTTTAAAAAAATTCTAAGCTTAAAATGAATTTTTCTCTCTGAGACGGAGTTGGCCCCTTATCAGGGCTGCAGGATTACGGATTGCAGATTACGGAAATTACGGGGTTTTTGGAGTTACGGATTACGGGTTACGGATTTTTGGGATTTTTCCGTAATTTTGATCCATAATTTGACTTTTGGATTATTTTTTCGATTTGTTGTTGTTAAGGCTATTTGGGTAGTTCGCCTAGAAAATAGAAGCATCACTTTTTTGTCACACTTATTTTTCACGCATTTTATGAAAATTCATAAAACCTTAGCCAGGTGAGGTGAGGAATTCACCGCCCCCTTCCCCCGCCCGAGATGAAAAATAAAAATTTTTACAGGAAAAATTGGGACTTTCCTTCTGTTCCTCGGTTTTAATTCAAATTTTTGTTAAAAACATAATGCCAAACGGGCAACAATTTAAATTTATTTTCTTATTTTAATTTTGTTTTTAAATTGTTAAATAATTCGAATTGTTATTTTCAAACTTTTTTTACTGCAAAATCTTCATTACCTTTCATCTTAAAAACATTTAAAATGTACAACAACATTAACAACAACGGCAGCAACAACAACAAAAGCTATTGGGCCGCTGCCAATAGCATTTGGAAGACCGGGCACGAGAATTTGTGCCAGGTCTGCAATGAGGCCCGGCACCCTCCATCCGAATGCCCTTCCTACAAAAGCACCGGGCCCGGTGACCGTACCCGGGTGGCATGTGTTTGCTGCCTGGGTATTGGCCACCGGCCCGCGGACTGTTGGATTTTGGAGACTTCGGGTTTTTTGCATTTCCATTTTTTAATTCCCTTTTTTTGCAGTAACATGGGCCCCTGCCTTTTTGCAGCTAAAGGGCAGTGCAAAGCAACACTTTAACCGTGTTGCGTACAAAAACGGCAACAACTGCTTCATCTGTCTGCAGCAGGGCCACAGCAAGGGCCGCTGCAACAACACCAAATTGATTGCCGAGTTTCAAATTTCAAGGTTTGTTTGTTTTTTTTTCAAAATTTTTTAGAGCATTGCAAAAAACGTATTTTTTAGGTCATCAATCACACTGTGCAGCGGCACTCTGACAGCAAACCCGTTGGACGGGCATGGTCACTACCAGCGACTAGGGCAGCTGCATCTCACACACGCAGCGCAAATTTGGTAAAGTTTTAGACAAAAGCGATTGATTAAGGCAAAAAGGATTATTTTTCCTTTGCAGTTCGCCCAAATTTGCGGATGGTCCTCACTGACTTCATGTTGAACAACAGTGATGGGGCCGCTGCGCAGCAGCACTACTGGGATGGCATCGCGGAGCTGAACCATCGCATGCGCTTCGACGTTAAGACCATTTATTCCACGGAAGTGCCGAAGAAGGAGGTAAATTGAGAAAATATAAAAATAAAGCAATTTCTGTTCAGCCTCCGGTTGCCGGGTACGACTTCGTGCCTGTAAAGAAGGCAGAAGAGATGTACAAGAAGAACAGACTCACACAGGTTCTTCTTTGCATGTAAGTTTGGGCATTTTTCGTTGTTTTTTTTTGCGAGATTCAATACCAAGTGTATGTACATTTATATGGGTACTAATGTAAATATACCAAAACTAAACATATTTAGTGGCCGCAAAATTCCGCTGATCTACCGGTGCGACGAAGAGACCGGCATGCAGCACTGCACCTCACCCACCGCCCTGTCCTGCACGGTCCCATGGTGCCCACTGGGGAGCCGCCGCTTTCGACCTACAAATACAAATGAGGCGGGCCGCTGCCTGTTGTGTCACAAAATTGAGGGCCGCTGCATATAACCAAGCCATTACCATTTTTTTATTTGTTTTTTTAAACAATATTTACTTTTTTCTCCTCATCTTTATTTAATTTTTTCTTGCATTTGTCCCGCTGCCGGACCACGGCGACGGAAATATGAGCGGTGATGAAACCGACAGTGGCATTGCCTAACTGAAGGTAATTTTAATTGCACCAAGCCAAAATGGGGTGGCCTTTTTTCAATTTAAATTAAAAATTCTCAATTATTATTTCTTTTAAATCAAAAAAACCCAACACATAAAGGGCCACCTCAACGTGGTGTGGTTTGGGTCTAGTACCCAAACAGGACAGGGGAAGCTAAGGCCCTTTTATTCTAATCATGTTTGCATTTTATAATTTTTCTCTTAATTTCGGGAGGGTTCAGGGACGGTCTGCGTATCCTTAAAAATAATTTAATAATTCTAAGTTTAAATTTTATGAAAATCCATAGTTGGTGAAATATTTCCGGATTTTATATCCGTGTTTTTTTCCGACATACTATTGATCAGCCATAAAAACTAGGTAAAATTTAAGAATATGTGTACCTCACCGAATTCGACGAATGATATATCATTCGACGCCTCTCGGTCTGTAATGCACGAATCAGAAAGAATTCTTTGGCGGAAACCACTTTGGGCCGAGTATGGGCCGGGGACTGAAGTGGCCAAGTGGCTGTGGGACTGAACCGTCCAAAGCCTTAAAACGCATAAAATGCAACAAAATAGATATCAATCGCTTCCTTTCGGCATGTAAAGGATGAATCCAAAAGAATTTTGATCCAAAAGAAAATTGACAAAAGTTATGAGTCTTCAAAAATTCGCTAGCTCTATGTGTCCTCTATTAGCCTGCAAAATTTCAAAAAATTCGTTAGGTTTCAAAAAAGTTATTGCCAAAAATGTTTGAAAACCAGTTTCCTTGGGTACTTTTGGCCATAACTTTGCTCAACCTTGACCAAATTCTTTAAAATTAGGTGAGATAATAGAGAAAAAAATATGATGAAGTAGAAGCCTATCTTGAGGCGCGTTATTTAAGCCCATGTGAAGCCTGCTGGCGAATTTTAAAATATCCAATGCAAGGAAAATCTCATTAAAGGGAAAGAAAATGGAAGTATCCAAGACAAACAATCAAAAAAAGATTGGGCGTATTGTTCTTGTCAATCCAATAGAAACTGAAAATATTAAGGTTTCTTTTACTTAATGTTTATGGAAAAAATTATAAAGAACTACGCACTGTTAATGGAAAAGAATATGAAACATATGCTCAGGCATGTCTAGCACATGGATTGACCCGAGATGACCAAGAATGGCACAAATGTATGGAATGTATGGAAGAAGCATCTTATTTCTCTCGGAAAAATTCAAGAGAATTAAGAATGCTTTTTGTTAATATATTGGTACATTGTGCCCCAAAATACCCGGAACAGCTATGGAATAATTATTAAAGATCACATGGTAAATGACATAAAAGGAGATTCCCTGATTTAAGAATGGAAGAAATTTATGAAAAGGGTTTGGTTTTGATTAATCAATGCTTAGCAAAAATAATATTCTAATGAAATTATTTAAAATGCCATGAGAAAAATTTTTTTTTGCATAATTGTGGTACTCTGCATGTATAATTATAATGATGAAAATAACGATGAAAATATTTATATCAAATAGATGCTAACTAGTGAAAGTAAGCCAAAAAATAAAAAATGAATTAAAAAAGAAGCAATCATTTACAAAGATAACAAGAGTTCACAACAGTAAAAATTAATTGCAAATCTTATTTAAAAATTTATATTCAATATTACAAATGAAAAAATAAAAACAATTTAACCATAACATATGAATATTCAAAATATACTGCTCACTTAAACGAAATAAACAAATATGAATTGGATTTATTTATTAATTATATTACAGACTAATGATTATCAATGTTATGTAAAAAAAAAAAATTTGTTATCCACCTTTTTTTATTTTAACAGTTTAAGTATTAAAAAGCGCTCAAGAATAAACCAACAAAAAAGTTTTTAGATTATGAGAAATATTTTTATTTGATATGCTTTTTTTAAAGTATCCAAAAAGCATTTAAAAATGCTATCAGTTTCTCGAATAATAATTCTTTCAAATAAGCATAAAAATTAACAAGGTGTTAGTATAGATTGCTTTAATTTAAGTAAAAAATTAATATTAAAATTATTGAAATAATTTTTGTTTAATTCTCTTTCATTTTTTTTGTGTTTTATTTAATATAGAGGAGCGATTACTTGTTTAAATATCAGCCTTAATTGTCCAAAATGTTATTTAGATTTTTATTATAAAAATTATTGAATTCTACTATTCATTGCTAATAATATAAATGTAATTTTTTATTATTATCCTTTTTAAGGTTTAAGGTTTTTTTTAGTTAGGTGTTATTCGAGGAATTTTAAAATTTATATTTTTATTAGTTTATTTATTAAGCCAAAATCTTAAAGCTACATTAAAACATGAGCTGCATCATGATGGATACATTGGAAAGGATGCCGTCCTTTGTAATAAGTGAATAAAATTTGAATAATTACATAATAAATCAAATTTTTTTTGTTAAATATTTTTTTTTGTTATTTTAAAATTTGACAAAACTTCTAATTATTTTTACATAATAAATATTTTTATATATTTTTTCATATTTTATAAAAAATTGAATGGTAAAATATTATTTAACAATTAAAATTATTCTAATCTTCTCATCCAATGAACAAAGCTGCTCAAAGACTTCGGCTTGAATCATATATGTTAAAAAAATCAATTTTGTATAATTATTGTTACTGTTTTTGTTCTTTTTTGTATTCTATTTATTTATTTATTTTGCTTTTTAAAATAATTATATTTAATAAATTAATAACCATCGATTCGACGTTTTTAAAATAGCATATTATGCAATTTTGCCGAGTTTTGCCAACAAAAAAGCTGGAGTTTTTTTAAATTTTACATTCCCTCATACATTATTTTTATAATTTAATCATTTTTCAATTCAGTTAACGTTTGTATTTCTTTAATTTTGGTGTTGGTGGCCAAAAATCATATCATTTTGAGTAATATTAATCACTCAAAAATATTCATTTTAATAATATATTTGTTTATTATCCTTATGACTTGATTTAAATTTCTTTCACTTACAAATTAGACTTTTAATATGTTAAAGTATTGTAATAAACAATTTCTAATTTACAAAATACTTTGGTTTAGTTCCGATGCTAGCACTGTTTTTCCTGCTGAAGAAAAACTTCTCAATTAATTTTTATTTCTTATTTATTTTAAAATCTTTATTTTAAACAATTCATTTTTTAAATTGTTATTTAATTTATAAATTAATTCTGTCTTATAAATTTTTCATTAATGTGTATTATATTTGTTTGTTTAATATTTGCACTCTTTTGCACAAAAAGGCAATTAGCCGTAAGTAAAAATATAAAAATTAGAAATTATTGTTTTTTTAATTTTTAGTTAATATAGATTTTTTTCTTTATTACAGGGTTCCCAAGTGTCCTTTTTTTAAAGATTTGTCCTTTTTGGAGGGCCCGGATCTTTAA